>WIXG01000228.1:0-126525 GCA_009869945.1 Mesaphorura yosii
AAACCTGATTTCCCGGATGCTTTTTGCAACTTGGTTCATTGCTTACAAATCATCTGCGATTGGAGTGATTACGACGACCGCATGGCAAAATTGGTAAGAAAATGTCCTCAAAATTTCATTTCAACTGATTTATCTAACTCTGAATTCGTTAGTCACATGTATATGTTAATGTAGAATTTTCCTGGTATTTTAAAATTATTCGTGTTAATTTATAAATACAGAAGTAAATTACTTGGCTATGGAATTTACTAGCCAGCATTGTTTATTTTATTTTGGGCGTTGACGCTTTCCGCCCACTCGTACTATCGTTGTCGGTCTATATGGCGTAAGGGACGTGGCATTATCATTATGGAACGGCTTTGCGGAAGTATTGACAGGCAAGAGAAGTGTTCGGTTCGTTGACAGCTTCAGATTTACGTAAATGCGCAATAAGCATCGGGTTCGGCGTGTACAAAATTACATATTTTGCACTCAAGTCCGCTCATGCTTGTCGTTTGTCCCTGTCCCTTCTTCATTACGGTGCATGAAAGCAAACGTGTGGCAAAAGGGAGGTAGATGAGTCCAGATCCTTTCCTTTTATGCAGCGAGTGCGAATTCGTAAATATTGCAGCACAAAGAAGGGTTGCATCAGAAAAGGGCAAAAACGTAGCCAAACCATGCTCGCACATGTTTCTCGTGTCTCTCTCGGGCGCTTGGGTTGCCGCGGACTTGCAATGCAATTGCAAAAGTATACTTGCCAATCACCAATTTAGGCTCCCCCAGTATTAATGCGCTGCGCTGTCAGTGACAACGGCGATGCGGGGAGCTGTGCGGTGTGGTGCCATACGTGCGTTTTGCGTTTATGATGCAAAAGCCTGACCGAAACCACTGCCTTGCACTGCAAACAGTCACAATGTTGCTACGTCCACCGTTTAGTATTTTGTTGCCAAAATGAGGTGTATGCAAGTATGCACTATGATGATGGACGACGATCGGGTTCATGTCCGTACCGATCGCGTACACATTAGAGGCAAGTCAAGGATACAACTCGGTGCAGTGCAGTGCAGTGGTCACTGTTTCTGTTGTAAATACTCGAATCGCGAACGTGAATGTGCTAACACACTTTAAACGCAGGGGACGCCATTTTTTGCAAGTCCATTCGCTTGTATCCCTCCTCAAACAGAGACCGACACAACAAAGTTTCAGAAACGGACGGCAGACCGGACAGGAAAGGAAAGAAACGACTTTTGGGCTTTGTAATTTCATAGTCCGATGCCAATTTACCATCTGATAACAACGAAGCAGCAGCAGCGGTTCGGGAGAGGAGAGAAGAATGGACTTGCCCCTCGCCGTAATTCGCATTCGCAATAAAAGCTGACTGAGAATGCACTTTGGGTGCTCCTGTTGCATAAATTCACTTTCACAGTCGTATTCGCACTCTACACACTATTTACATTTTACGAGCAGGAGGGTCGCCCGTTTCTATCCACTTTATTTGCGCCAGAAGCCGGTGCAAAGCCGCTCTCAACTTCGCCTTTTGCCATTTCATGTCTTTATCCGAGATGAATCTTTACGTTGCCGTTGTAGCGGTGCATTCACGATACCTCTTGTTGGTATTTATATCCGAATAAAATGCGTCGATTTTATGTTGTGCGAAACTCGCCGAAAATGCCAAAAATACTCTTCTCCCTTTTGAAAAAGCAGGAGGGGAATTTCTGCGAAATTGCAAGGAGGGCAATGTATTAGTCAGCGGGCAGGGAGGACGCGCGCTGACGTGACAAAATTCCTCTCGGATTACGTGGCCGATGTTTGTTTGGAAGTTGACTATTGTGGCTTCACTTCTAAAAGTGGAGGGCACAATCCTCGGTTTTCTGAAAGTGTTGACCATTAATTACACTTTTTATTTGTTGGGCTTGCGTCCGTGATGCACTGCAATCTGAAAATATCGACCCTTTGAGCAACATGACACTATTGAGTCCAATGATCTAATTTTATCCTTTTGATCTACTCCAAAGGTTTGATCTGCTTCAGGTTGAAGTGCGACGTAAATAGACTCGCTTCTTCAATCCAAGTTTAGACTTGACAGACATGATTCCGGTTTCCGTCCAGAACATCTTTGTTCCAGCAACCTTTCGCGCGACCCTTACGTGTGCGAGCAGAATCCTGCAACGCAATTATGATCTTTATCAACTGCCTATGACGACAATGTCAACTAGATTATCACTTGGCCGGACTTTCCGCCGATTGTCGCTTCTTTATTGCTACCCATGGCTGCTCAACTAATTGCTTCTGAGTAAAAGCGTGCGTGCATCGTGCATTTCATGGCAAGGCACACAACTCAGGAGTTTGGACTTTGGACTTCATTCTCGCTCCAGCGCATTCCAGCGATCCGTGGCACTTTCGCAATTCTGTGTATCATCATTGTTTCCTTTCTTGTGCCTCAATCTGTCGACCCGGCCTGTTGCCTTAAAATATACATAGAGTTGGCGCTATCTTCTATCACTTTCATGCTTCCTTGGCGTCAGCAAGCCTTCATCTTTATAGATAAGTAGTTTCACTAACTCATTATGTTTTATTATAATACAATATACTTCTGTGTGTAAGAATTATTTGTGCCATAGACTAAGACTGGAAGCTGCACCAACAAGCAAGACTAGGTTAAATAGCAATAACTTTGCGAGCGCGCTCGCCGCCCCTCCGACGCTGCTGGGCGGCCTGGTTCAACCCTTGATGGGGGGGGGGAACTAATCAGCTCGAGCTGGTTACAGGCACCGCAAGGTGCCGTTCCTCCCCATTAGAAGGGGAGCGATTCAGGATTAACACAGCGATTCCACAGTGATTGGAGGGGTAGAGTTCGCCATAACTTAGTATATCACCTTTTTCATTTTATACTTTACATTCAAAATTAGATAGAAATAGTCTATACTCGCTTTATGTGCACATGTGAAAACCGAGTATAAATAAATAGTGAACTACATGGAATTGGCGACTATTTATGCTGCCATCGCGATTGGATATCGCCTGCTAATTATATCATGTTCTCAGTCCCTGATTCTTCCCAAGACATAAAAATTAGCTAATGTAAATCAGTATTGTGTTGTGTGTGCGTTTGCACGGTGTACCAACGCGTGCGACCGGGGCAGGTGATGTTTTTCTGGTCACTGCCTTCATGAGTCATGAATTTTTCGCAATTATTTATTTACGTCATCAAGCTCACGTCGCAGCAGTCTCAGTCACGGGAGCTCAAACACAGTCGGTTCCATTATTCCAGAATCAGATAAGAGCAAATGTTTCGAAAAATGTATTCATTGTTGTTCGACATCGAAGTATTGAGTATGCACACAAAAAGTGGGGCTTTGGACTTTAAACCGATGTCGGTTGTCGCAATTCGTGATCGATTGCCGCCTTCTGTCTGCCGATACCCGTAATTAACGAAAAATATGTCTTCATTATTCACAAATGAATTCTCTGAAGTATTCAAACAATCTTCTTCGTTCATTGCTCACGGCCTTCTTCACGCTTTCGTTGGCAGTCTTCATTATTGCGGCGACGATCGTGCCTCCTGTGACGTCCTCGCTTTTGTTAACTGTTAAAAACTCCCATCGCGGTAACAAATTAACAAATGAGCAACAATGGCCAAAATCTCGTCCGTCCATCCATCACATCAGACATCAACAAGATTTTCACGGCATAAGAAATGATCTGACACAAACCGAAAGTTCAAAACCCAAGTTGAACGGTCAGGCGAGAACGCAAGTTTAATGAACACGTTGAATTGCTCACGTCTGAACCGACGAGTGGGCCGTCGCTGTGAGTGTTCGTCTGGACCATCCAGACAGTCTTGCATCGCAACCTGCTACTCCAATTCATCATCAAATCATGATATTGGTGTGAAAATATTACCATTAATTGAATCATTTGAAATTGGATCTTTGATGGAAACAAGATGTACTTCTAATGCTAAACATGTTATGCGTGCTCGAACTCATATTTCGCCTGCACTGCGCCGCTGCAAATCAGTGCAGTCTGCTAGCCTGGCTTTTGTTGTGGTTTCTCGATTGAAAAGTGTGACTGACTCGAATGAACGCCACGCCACGCCGCTTCAACTGCGAGATAATCGTAACAGCAATTGGTGCCACAGGTTTCTACCCTCTGCTCTGCCATTTAAATTGAGACCAAGTAAACAATGTCACTTTGTTCGACATGTTTTAACGTTTGATGCATAAATTATGTGCTCAAACAGCATGCTGGGACTATAACAAAAGAGACGAAGAGCGTTTCATCGCGATTTGCGAATGTGTGCTGCCTGGCTTTGATATTGCAATCACCTCCTTTTGTTATTCTCTTCCTTGTTTCACTGGCGTCAGTTTTTTTTTACGTTTTATCTATTTTTCTCATCCAATGGCCTCAAATGACGACGAGGACAACGACGCGGCACAACAAGACTACACCAACAGCCAGTCAACCAGCCATCGTTCAACTCGAACACGATGCGCGACACACGATAGCCAATCGATTCGTGTTTTGTTGTCACAAATTCGCACATTGATTAAAAAACCCCACCAGAACGCACAATGCACAAAGCCAAATGCGGCGTAGCCGAAACCCCAGCCAAGCCGCTAAATACAAAATTGCGAAAACAAGTGTAAAAAGTGATTAAATATTAAAATTCAATTCCTGTCGCATGATTAGAATTTGAACAGCTCTTTTTGAGTTGAGTTCTGCTGGACTCTGGAATGTGATTTACGGATTCTGGATAACATGACGATGGTTGGCACACAAGGCAGGGCACCCCGCATCTTCCCCAGCTGCTGCATGGCCACACCACCCACGGACTCATGACCACGACCACAATTGTTCCAGTTAACCTGCACGAACTAAGAAATTAGTACGCCTCAACGCCACTTGCCAACGCCGCCAGCCACAACGTTGAACAATGTGATAAATTAGTGGAGAGCCGCGAACAAGATTGCAAACAAACTAGTTCTAAAATATTTATAGTTAATTTATTCAATTCTTTTTTCCTGGCGCCAATACAATGTAGTCATACCAGACCAATTTGTGAATTACGATGATAAATACTTAATTGTAAAAAAGAGTCGGCTTAATATTAATTATAGTTTACAGTTCGCGAGTACAAGCACGAGTCTGCTGTTGCTGCTGCAACTGCTCTGCTTTGCTGCTCTTTTTTGTCGCTGAAGCATTTAGTTGAAGTGTAATGCTAATGCTGTGAGCTGGCGTCAGTAAATTGGCGCCATTTTGACAAGCTCGTGGTTGGCCATTTTCTCCTGCGTGGCGAGGTTGCGCCTGCATTGACCATTATTTTAATGTATATATGTGGAAATTTTCTTACAATGTGATGAGGAAGAATCGAATGCGTGCGTGTACGTTCCATGTCTTCAGCCGGAGAGGACAGCATCTGGAAGCCGAGTCCGGATGCGGGTTCTCGACGAATTTCGGTGTTAGATATAGGAGAGAGAAAAAGACTGACGGGAAATGTAATTTTACGCCAAAGTCCTAATCTCACCCCTATGCATTGTCACCGTGTCAGCAAACGTCTTCTCTTCTTCACGAATCTGCATCTTTTCGGTCCCGAAGGGTGATCTTCTTCCAGCCGGAGTAGTAAACGCACGAGTCAAGTATGCGTCGATGGATCACCAAGCGGCGAATCTTATGGGCAGAAATTGCGTTGCAGCGTGCACTAGCAAGCTTGTTCAAGCTTGCAAATTGCGTCACGGAGCTTGCAAATTGCGAGTCTTGCTCTTGACGAAAAGCGTCGAGAAAATTATGCGTAATAATCGCATGAGTTCAAAAAGTTTGAAGTACTCGACCAATTTGGTGAAATTGCAGCGCCTCATGAGCGAAACAACACATGGTTCGGTGTTTCGTCACGCAGAAATGTAAAATTGAGAAAACTCAAAACGGAGAAAACGAGCGCAATGAATTGTTGGTGTTGATGGAAATGCTGAAACGCAATAAGCGTCGTACGCGTCGATGTTGTTGCGTCGAGGAGAGATCGCGAAATAAGCGAGAGTCGAGCCAACTCAAGTGCGTGAGTATTTCTCTGCGAGGGACTCTTTCTCTTGTTTTCCTCGAGCTTGCCTTGCAATGCTGCTGGGATTTGCGAATTGGTTTGGCTTGGCTTCCTTTTCTTTGCTCCACACGGTATACGTTACACACAGAGATATAAAACCTCGCAAAAAGTAATATGATTACGGAGTACGCAAATACATGGCGCGGAATGGCGAGTCATGCCAAGAGACGCAGCGCAGCAGTTCGAGCGAGCGAGGCAGCAGGGACCAACGGACGACGCAGGCTGAAGCAACGCCACCAGTAACGTTGGGCCACGGTGGTTGGTGGTGGTGGAGCTCTGCCTGTTGAAGTTGCCTCGTTTCTCGTCGTTGGTTTGTGGCCTTCCATATATTTATACGGTTTTTCTCTTGTTTTGCACTCTTAGTATTTTTGCACTGCTCCAACCAACCACACTCTGTTATTATCTATCAGCAGCCTCTGCCTGCCAGTGAGTGCGAACGAGAACTATGCAATTTCGTATTCTAGCAAAAATAAATAAAAAAAACGAAGCGCTTCGCGAGCGACTCAATTGAGTAGAAGCTCTTGGAACTTATTTTCTCCCCTCCCGCCCCATTTCTACCCCTGAAGGAAAACTGCGTTTATTGTTGGAGCTGCACCATCACCAGTCAACCCGCTTGCTTGCCTGCGCAACAGCCTCGGTGATGACAAAGCAGCGCGCGAAAAGAATTTGTACATTATGTTTCGAGTAAATGTTTCTGCAGCCGTATAAATTTAATAATGTAATAAAAAGTTGGATATGCGAGTTGCGAGACTCGCATCGTACACGTAAACACGACCTCGGGATTAATTCGCGTTTTGGTTTTGGCAGACTAATCACTGCTGTGCAATTCGCAGTTCCACGTCAGAATGCTTCAGCTTCAGCTGCGAATCTCTGTCTCAGCAGCCTCTATGGACGCTATTCTCGTCTCGAAATGTCGTTTTGCAATATGCGCAAGTGTGCACGCACTTAAAAATTCATTTTGCATACCTGCTCACTTGGAGGAATGACTCCGCGTAATGAAGATGAGTAATTCTGAGATTTTACGACTTTCTTTGTTGTGCGGCAGGGAGAAGATTACAGGATCTAGTTGCATTGCTTAATGGTTTTTCACACTTTGCGAATTCGCGCAAGCAAAAGTCTTTACGACCAGTTGCTTCCCTACGCAATGATAATAACTCGCGGAAAATAAATTGAAATCTTTCTTTTAGTGTCTCGAAACCGCCACATTGCACACATGAACGGCGGAGTATGCGTAAAACTTTATGATTGAGTCATAAAACTGACGAACCGTAAAATTACTTCAAGACGGAGGATTTTAAGTCGACCATTCCAGCACAAATTAAATTTCAATCATCTTTTACGACATGACATTATTCAAATGTGGGAATAATCGGAGTCTGGAAATTCCAGAGTTTCGCTGAAGTGAAGTGGATAACAAGCGTAACAACCAACTTTTGTGGGTCGGGACGTCTAATCAGAGTCTATGGAAAGAACACGATACACAATATGTAAAGCCGCCATCAGAACCGTTATTTATGGTTCAAGTTTGATGACAAACTGGCTCAAACGTGACATCATACGGTGCTCAAGTACGTATTTTTGCCAATTCAACAGGTCAAGAGTAGTCGAGAGTTCATCAGATGACGATGAATCGAAGCTCGCGAGTCGCAGCCAAGTCAACAAAGTGTTAGCAAAGTATACCAACACGGCCATTATCTCGTTTTGGAATTAGGAGCAAGCACCGATTACATTTTGCCTCGTTCCGCTGCGTCGATGTGTGTGCAGTCTGCGAGTCTCCCCTCAACCAATGCATCGTATCTTTATCAGCAGCCGTGTTCTCTCCGTCTAGCCACGCCATGCCTTGCGAATGACTGACTGGTATACTCGGCTTGATCTACTTTGCATTTGCGAGCTGCGAATTTCCAACGGTCAAACGGTATAAACCGAAAGACAAAGGATGAGAACTGATTTCTTGGCATGTCGACCCAAAAGCGCGTGAAAACGTATCGAGGAATTTTATCGCCTTCACTTTTCGCCACGAACGATGTAGAATAGAAGCCTGTTCACCGAGAAAAGTATGCACACCTACGTGATTGGGAAAATGTAAATAAAAGAGAATGGCACCTATTTTTGGATCGTTTGTCCGCATTTTTGCTTATGCTGGAATAAAGAATTGAGCACAAATTCCTACGTGTATTCAATCTATCAAGCGTCGAACCATGAAACCATATTCAACCGCCTGTTCATTCGTATCGCAGCAGACACCTCAGCAACGACAACCACATGACTTCAAAATTAGCGTCGAATGGCACATAAACACTAAAACCACTGAACGGGTAAAACTGTGTCAACTGTTGGCCTCTTGGGAGTCGTTTCGTTCATAACTGCGCGACGCGAAGCTGAAGGCGAGAAGTAATTAAATCTGGTGTTCATGAGTGTCTTTCGAATTATAAAGCTGGAAAATGACCGGCCGCCGCGGGAGCATCAAAATATTGCCTGAAATGGAATGTGAATGCATGCCACGCATGCAAGATTCACTACACAAAGTGACAGGGCGCCGTACGTGTATGCAGAGAAAGACGATTTACAATCGCAGGCAGGGAAGAAAAGTTGAAACAAGACACTGAAACTGGTTCTGAGCATCAATTGTCCCATTGTGCTGTGCGCTACATGCGATAAATTGATACAATGTCTGAACTTCTTGTCCCGCATGCATTAATTCGTTTAACTCTTTCTTGTCAAGCATCATTCCCGTCCGTTCCAGTAATGGAATGGGCGAACATTAGATTAAACTACACAAAGTGAAGACTCGTCTTCGTCTTCCGTTGGCTGGACTGAGAACGCGTTGGCATACTTGAATATTATTACCATTACATACGTAAACGGCCGACTGAACCGCAATGTCCAGGGATAGTAATGCCAGTGCGTACGTGGTTATACAGAAAGCAGCACAAGCCACATGCCACGCCATGTCATAGGCACAGGACGACGAGTAAGCTCGTTATAAAAATTCGTGTAAGAATAGCAATGACCTATCTGACACACCCGCATGCAGCAGACACGTGGCAATGGCAATCTACTTTGTGAGACTAAAGACACTCGAATCTAAATATAAAATCCAGTCGAGGATTCCAGCCATCTATTTTCGTACGGAAGAAAGCCAAATCCACACAAAGCGTACACGTAAAGGCAAAGGACACGACACGAAAATGATCGAACCTCCTGGTGAATTTGATTTCCTACTCGAATTTAGTCGCTAAAGTCTTGTGGACGCGGACACGGTGTCCACGAAATTCGCGTCCAAACATGCACAGCGTTTGGGTGACAGAAACGTGAGTATTGGAAAACGATATGACGAAGGCGGCAGCCGAAAATCCGAAAGAGCAGCACTATTTTTAGGCCAGTAAAAATTTAACAACGACATGCATCATGAAAACGAATCTCATCAATCTACTTAAGCAAATGTTATCACAGGGGAAGTGCTGCTTGTTGCCTGCCGACTGAACACTAAACATTAAAGGTACGCCGATGCGGATGCATTCAACCGAGGTACAAGAAAAATTGTAGTTGGAGTTTTTTCGAAATTAGCGCATGCAGCGCTACGCAACGCTTACGCAGTCTTAAGCCACGCACGCAAAGGCCATGCCAGGCTGAGATTAGCAGTCTAATGGGCATGATGACAGTATCTTCAAAAATAACTTTGGTTTGCGCCCACAACAACTTGACGAGAACGGCAACAGCAAGATAAAAGGAGCGTCGTAAATACATAATTAATGACGAGATTATTTGGCGCTTAGTCTTTCTTCTGCTGCTTCTGCTACTTACACATGCTACGCACATGATTGCGAAATTGGCCTGTCAAGAGAGAAGAGCAGAGTACTAAATACATTACAGTGGATCGACTTCACTGCAGTTTACGAGTGTCTTCTTTTTCCAAGTTCAATTCTCAACTTTATCTTGCCATAAATTCAATCATTTCCTGCCTGCCTTTCCAGTAGCAAAAATAACTTGACATAATTACGCAACTGAGCAGGGAGCAGGCATTTGCAAAAATGTCCCTGCCTCCTGCCTGCCTTTATGCTCATGCAGTGAAATTACGCGTACGCGTCTCAGAGGAAATGGGATGCATGAAATCCAATCTTTCGACAACGAATGAGCTCAGAAGAAATGTGCGTGTGGACTTTGACTTGATTATGAATGCGGAGATGGAAAAGTGGAGCAGCTTCGTTCGAGGAGCCGAGCAGAGCAGGACAAGGATCTGCACTTCAAAATTTGTTGCCTCTGATTAATCCTGACGCTGCTCTCTACTTAAATATTGACAACTCGAGCAGCACAGCAGAGAAATGTGCCGTGCAAGTCGTCAACTGACTGATTACTTCATCATCATGACTGATGAATTCTGATTACTACAACATCAACATCATCCCGCACTCCCGCATTACACCACTTTATTAATTAGCGTCTGACATTCTCGACTCGCAACTAAATGCAAAACGGGTCGTTTTAAATGTGTGAGTGCGAATGGGCAAAGTGAGGCAGAGACCTTGCAGTGAATCACGGTGCTGTCGAGTACTAGAACATGGTGTGAGTCCTAAAAAATAAAAATACAGTTGCTTTCCCAATTCAAGTAACTGTATCCGTCGTACCCGTATGCAATGCAATGCCTGCGTGCTACGGTTGTTGTCTTCACCCAGCCGCTCGGATCGAGATTCGCGAGGCGGATGATGATCATGTTGCCATGCAATTGCCATTGCCATTACAATGCCCTGCCCTGTCTCGCCTGTCTGTCGTGATACAAAATTCATATGGCATGCAATTTCCGTTTTATAAATTGACCGAGCTTTTGTGCAGCCGAGTCTCAGAAGGGAGAAAAGGAGAACAACAACAAACGATTAAAATGAAACTTACTGCGCAATTCGCAATTTTGGGGCTGGCAATTCCTCCGCTATTTGTGCACTTACTTTCGGGCCGAGCCACAAGCTCAGTTACAGCTAATAATAATCAGGCCGGGCGTAATCCCAGGCATGCCATCACAATTGCTTACGTACGACCTGACCTGACTTGTGTATAAATTAATGCAGTGCATGCAAATCGTACTCTCAACTTATTCGTAATTCTATTCAGAGAGGGTTGAATGGATCCTGGATGAGGATGACATCATGCTAGGAAATTCACCACCGCAATAATATCTTAGAGGAGTGGTACCTTTTGAGGATGAGCAGATCACGCATTATCCTGTCTGTTTCATTCTTGAAAAGGATCTTTCGTTCTGCTTTGCTGTTGCTGATGCTGATGAATCCACGACGAGATGGTCGGTCGAAGGACGTTGACGAAGATGCAGCAGAAGCAGAAGACAAGAGGAGAGGAACAAGTGGAAAGGAAGAGAAATAGGAAATGAGTCAAGTGAAGAGAGTCTAAAGTACGTATTCAGCTTCCTTTAATGAGAAGTTAAAGTTTTATTGCTCCGGAGGCAGACACGGCAAGTGCAACTCTTTCACTGCCTCTTTCATTTCGCTATTTATGAACAATCTGTCCCCACTTGCGCGAAAAACGTTGTGGAGTGAAAGAAATGACTTTTCTGTACTTGTGCAGTGAAAGCCTGTACAGCACTGCGCAGCAGAATAACAAAATCCCTACACACATTTGTCTCGTGGCCGCTTTGTAACTTGAAACGTGGAAGCAATAAAAAAAAGCAGTAAAATTAATATCTCCATTCTCCAAGGCAGAGAATAAAGAACGAGGAGGCACTGGAGAGAAATGAACGATGTGTTGGAGGAAATGAGGTGCTAAACTGCGAATGACTTGCCAGCTGTCAGTCGACTGACGGGGGTGACTTGAGACTTTCTCTTCTCGCGTGGTGCCTGGCGGGAAAGAAAGTGGAAGGAAAGGCGGAAGAGTAAGACTTCGAGGAGTCTGGAGGGCGAAGAAAACTGGTTTCTTGAGACTGGGCGCTGGGCTGACTGCTGGCTGGCGTATTTCGACCCGTTGACCACGGGAAGAATAACACTTGACGGACGATTGTTTACGACTGAAGTAGAACGTGGATGACAGTGCACATTATGACCACGTAAGCACCCACCGTTCACAACATATGTGTGCTGCTGTCTTGTTTCTAGGAAATTCTTGGGTGGCAACTTCTGTCCGTCCGTCAGACTCGTGTTCGTGCGCTGATGCTGGGCTGCTGACTGGTGTAAGTCTCGTGTACGGATGTGTACACAGTGAAAACCCAACTTGGTAACAAGGAAAGCGATCCACCGACCAGAGACAGCGATGGTGCGACGCTCCTGCAGCGACCAGCACCAACTGAAGAATGAAACGTTTCTTGGGAAAACTCGGCGTCTTCTTGGGCACGACCAACAACAATGTTTCGTCGTCAGGAATCCAATCCAAGCGAGCGCAAAGCAGCAGCAGAAGGCTGAGGAGGCTCGCTCGCTGTGTACGTGGAGGGACTCGTGAGTTGGAGGGAGTTTTCGCCCATGCTGCGCTGTGCTCCGCGTTGCGTATACGCTCCTAACTATCTGACTCAAATGGAAATTGTAAACGAAACCAGCGGCTTGGCTTGGCTTGGCTTGCCTCGGCATAGAGTCATCAACTCCACTACCTTAAAAAACGAATCTCTCTGCGCTGCGCGCTGTGAGTAATCAAACTAATAAGGGAAGAGTTCAACAGTATGCGCACGGTTTTGTGTACAGTGCGAAGCCTCTTGCAGCTTGTGCGTCGTTCCTTACATTAAACCATGAACGTATCACAGAAAAACGCAGAGCTACAAAAAGTGGAGGGCAATGACCGGGGAAGCCTACAGGAATCGAAACGTACACAAACGACGACGAACAGCGGTGGAAGTGGTGCTGGTGGGGCCAAGCAGCAGCAGCAGGGTGGGGGGGGGGGACGCGGGAAGGAGGGAGAGCGCAGTTGCGCACGTTGCGGTATGCTGACGGAAGGGTCCGAGGGGGCAGGAGGCAGGCTGAAGGAGGGCGGCCACGTTCAAACCCACCAACCAAGCTACGGCTCCACTGACAGTTTGACAACACCAGCACAATGTGACGTGATACAGCGTGGATGCGAATATCCTGCGTTCATCTCCACCAACATCTACAACTCGCTGTCGCTGTTACGCGCACATTCCTGAAAACGGATTGCACTTTTCTGCGTGCGAGCCACGCTGAATTGGAGAAAATGCGTACGCGCTCATGTTACTAGGGGCAACGATCTTGAGAAACTATCCCGCCAAATCCTACTTACAGCATGATCGTGATGAGATGCTCGGCTGACTCGTCAGCGTGGAAAAGTGAAGACTGGCGTGGCATCGCATGGAGAGAAAGAACGGAAGAAAAGGAGTAAAGCGTGAGCACATGGACGGACGAGAGCAGTAAAAGACTGCACGCCTCGCCCATGCAGCCTTATTTTGCTCACTTGCATCGCGTCAGAACACAGGCGAAAGCATTACCAAACCTCAGCTTGAGCCTTGCCTTAGCTTGTGCCTTGCTGCCTTGTGCTTGAGAGAGATGATAACATTGGCTGGCTTAGCTTTGGCTATCGGTTTGGATTCCTTCTTCATCTTGTGCATTATTTTGGTGTAATTTCATTCTCACATTTTATTCTAATGTTGTTGTTACGCTGTTACGCAATGCAATACCATCACTCGTGCATCGCGCACAGAAATGTGTAATTGAGAAAAACTCAGTGAGCCCACTCAAAACGCAGCACAGAGACGCAGAGCAGTGATTACAAATTACCACTCTGCTACGCACTGCACTGTGAGGTTTGCCCATTGCATTGATAAGTTCGTCAGGCCAGGCAGCATGGCAGCCGAGTGTCAATGCAATGCAAAATCACAATTACAAACGCACTCAAACTCGGCTCCGACTCAAAGCTGGTCATTAATTATGACCATGATTTTGTGTTTGCAGTTTATTTATTCTTGCCTTATCTTTTTGCAGCCCATAACTTTCACCATTCGCATTCGTCAAGAAATTCTCGAGTAATTACGTTTACGCGCAACCTTGTGCAATCTTTTCTATGCTTGAACTTGATCCTGGAAATATTCCTATCTGCGTGCATTACACATGCACATGCCGTACTTGCTTTCATTCATCGAGAACAGACACTCTGTTTCTGTGATACAGTGACGCCCACAATTTGCAGGATGCCGTAGGCTTTTAACAATGCTAATGGAATCACAACCTTGGAGTGGGTGAGATGAACTTGACTTTGGGATTTGGTGGTTTTATTGTAATATTGACTGATGAAGTACTAGTGTTGTACGTGTGGCGTATGTGGCCATGGCCGTGCTAAATTCACAATGAAATGTCGCAAGAATAGTCGAATTTTTCGTCTACTCAGTCGCAGCAAACTACATTTCAGATCAAAGTCAATGGCATCGTATTTCCATTTCTTGTTTTAGCTATTGCGCAATGAGCAATAAATATCACGTAATCTGAGTGAAGGTTACAGAGTCACAGTGCCTTTAATTACACCACAATTTGTTTACTCCGCTTATTGTCGTCAAATTGGGCTTGATAAACGTAAACATTTACAGTTAGTTCGAAGCCTGCCTAAGCGAGCAAAAAATGGTCGAGGAGAGAAACAAAACTTGCATTGCGTGGCGAAGAGCCGATAATAATAATTTGTTCTTATTTTATCAAGTTTGTAACAAAGATTGCATGCGAGTACTTTATTACGATTCCGTTAGAGTAATCATAATTATTACAGCCGAGATTGTATTACATTGTGGCTGAACTAGAAACTGGTTGAAACGCAATAATTCAGTAATGTTACTCATCTCATCAGCGACATTGTTGAGCGGCGAAATAATAATTTCCTTGTAGACTTTTTGCAAAGCGAATGCGAACGCACTACGTCCAAGATCTCTTTGTTGTGCTGTTGCAGTTGGCCAACAGGATGGCGGCCGGCCAACCTGCACCGGTACTTTGCATAATAATTCTCTACTTTGTTTTTGTTGTTTACCAACAATTGGCTGGTTGGCTGGCTGAGTTTCGACGAAAAGAGAAAAGTACAGTACTCTGCAATTTCCCTGACGTTATGCAAAACTAACAGTAAGATTGCTGCACAGCAAGAACAAGATCGAGATGTACAGTTGCTCCCATTTCGCATTTCGCATTTGGACTCGTACCATGATTTCAGGCTTCCTTTCCATGCGTACAAGTATACTTTTCAATTATTCAGAATAAACAAGAAATTAAGTACGATGAAAAACATCGTCATGAAAGATTAAAGTTCTCGTCTCTTTGGTCTGAGATTTAGGTTGAGTTGCATCTTGAGCAGGGTTTGCTTGTTCGCTCCTGGTCACAGCAGAGGTTAGTAAACTTGGCTGAGATAACGAAATGCAGCGAATGCAGATCTCTTCTGCTGTGCAAACGCGTGCACGGATAATCTTGATTTGATATGATTTTCTTGTATTAAGACTGCCATTGCCATTGCGAATTCATGCATTGCATTGGACTCGTATAAGATTGCTGCTTCTCGAACAAGCAAGTGTTGTGCTGCGACAAATGACAGGAGAGTCCGGTCATAAATCGACAGAGAAATTAGGTGACTCACGCCGCAACAATGCGGCAGCACCTGCAACAATGGCGATCGAGCTAAGAACAGGAATAATTGATGGTTCGGGTGCGAGTACATGAATTATTACCATTGTGAGGTTGTAATTATCGCAAATTAAATTACACTGCAAAGCGTAGAATAGAATGCACTTCCTCTGTTTACGATTTTCACTTCGCATGTGTCAAGTCTCTCTCGCACTCGTCGTATTTGTGCTTATGCGTTGAGCAATAATCACAATGCTCTCACGTTGCTCTTCAACAGGTTTAATTGCGCCGTTGTAAATTTTCTGGTTTCGGCACAACTCGTTTGATTGTTATTGTTTACAGCAATTAAAATATCGAAGAGATGCTTTGAATTCACGAGAAGCAGCAGGTGAGGTTCAGATTATACTACAAACGAGAATGCGTGGAATAAAATCATGCTGTTCGCTGTACCGTGACCATGGCGAGAATGCTTTAACTTGGTGAACACGGTTATAAATGATAATGATACAAGATTCGATAGCGAGCGCACTAATTACTTGCTCGTATCGTCATCATTTGTGCTTGTAGTTTGTGCGTTGTCTCCGCGTAAAGCGTAGTTGCCCGTGTCCACTGCTGCGTTGCTGCTGCATCGGCCTCATAAAATATGCATCCGTCTGTACAAAGCAAAGAATAACGAGGAATTCAATTCAGGAGCGTGAATGCAGAGCAGCAGCAGCAGACGACGTAGCTCGAGTGCTCAATGACAATGGATGTTTTTACAAATCCGTGCATTTTAACTGCGCAGGTCTCAATTCTGTGTAAATTCTATTCTGTTTTTCTGGCATAATCATTATCATCATCGTTCCTCCGTCATTATGCATTTTAAAATAGGAAAGGAGTGAAAAGTCAGTGAATCACATACGCGAGTAAAAAATCACAAAAGCCCATAAGACCCCAACCAGCGAGCGGGCATGCGGGCGAAGTGAGGCGAGAAGAGAAAATGAGTTCTTTTTCAAGACTAGTCAATTTTTTGTTGTGTTTTTATAAAAGTTGGTTGAAAAAATACAGCACAAAAGAGAAGAATGGCAAAAATAAAAAAAAAACAGAATTTGAGCTGAATTTCCGTGGCGGTGGAGCAGCTCGCTCGCATGTGAACATTACGTATTTATAATATCAAATATGAACTTGATATAAAAATAATAATACTCATAACATAAAGGAACTGCTGTTGCATTTTGCATACCGAACGCAGTACAGGCAAACACAATGAGCAACAACTTCCTAACTCGATTCTCTGTGTACAGAAATACTTTTAGCCTCAGCTCGACTCCCTCAACAACAACGACTCCAAAGGACGACGTATCACGCGTAACGCGGCAGAGGAATACCAACTAAGCCGAGCAGCGGACGAGGCAGAGAACCAAACGCACATGCACGTGGCTCCGTTTTTGTATGCGTTCCTTGCGGAGAAAGAACAAGAGAGAGATGTGTGGAGCTGTAATGATCTCGTGAGTGTATGTACGTGGAGGCGAGGGCCGAGTTCAATGAACTCATCTGACTCCACGTGTACTCCAAATTCTTGCCATGCCACTGAGGAACAGCAGCAACGCAGTGATCATCGTCACCAGTCACAACGCGCAGCAAAAAGTGCGTGAAGGTAAGCCGCGCCTCAGAGCAAACGGAAATTTCATGGAATCGGCATAGGTTCGAGTTGGTCAGGTTGAATACGAATACACTTCATCGTCGAACAAGAATGAACTCAGAAAATTGTGTATGAACAGAAATAGAACAGAATACAAGGGATTGTGTAAAAATAAAATGTAAATATCCCGAAATAAACAGGGCAGATTTCGCATCGCAATCTTCAATCAAAATTTATGGGACCACGTGAAATATTCAGTGAATTTCTTGTTATGAAATTTATCGGGAGATGATCTCGCCTGTGTTTACTCTGATATTGGATATAAAAATAAAATCCGAATGTCAACAATTCGGGACCCACGAAATAATGCCCATTCAATTGGATTGTGCGTGAGAGCCCAACTAAATCAGAAAATTGCATTTTCCAACACCAGCTTAACAACAACATGATGTGAGTTTGTGAATTACGCCGCATGTTATGCGTGTATGCACACCGTTGGCTTGTTTTGTTCCGTGCTCCCATCAAAAACACTGAAAGCTGAACGAAATTTGTTTTTAGAATCCTAGGCCTCGGCCTCAACGGCCACTTGCACATTCTGCTTCCACTTGGCTTTGGCTTTGCTGAGGAAATTGTGTTTACTTTTGCCATGCTCGATGCTAGAGGAGGTTTTCAGAATGAAGAACTTGCAGTATCATTCATTCTCGTTCTCACGGACTGCGGCCTTTTTCTCTCACATGCGAAACCACAACTATTTTGTAATAACCTCACCACCAATTCGATTAGTTTGATATTACGCGTCAGACACTATTTCACGCCCAACAAATTAATTTCGCAATTAGCGAGCTGGAAAGATTCACGGTGAGAAACATATGCTGTGCGATGTTTCCGTTAATTGGAAGCACGGAATTAATGCGTAATTTTCTGCACATTAATTTCTCTACCTTCTGTGACATTTAAAAAGCATGACACGAACTATCCTTGTAAATTGATGTGTTACAAATTGGAATGAACTCACGTGGAATGGAAAGCGAGCTTTCATCTAGCGCACGAGTATAATTATTGCGCTTCCTCCCGGTCATTTTGTGAGCACGTGGAAAAGAAAGCTCTGAAATTCAGTATTAAGCCAGGTAGCAAGTATGAGTCGCATTTTTATTTAGTTTTCGTTCCTTTGCTTCAGCTGTAGTGTCACGATTGCTACTAAACATATGTTTAACTAGCATCCAACATAAAATGTGGATAGGAGAAACAAAATTATGCAATAGCATAAAACTGTGCGTTAGATTCCAGATAAAAAGGAGCGTAGAGCAATAATGCCCCAGCCGTTCTCCGAGAACGTTGCTTTCTCCATTTATTGACATTGTGCGCTCCTGTTTGACAAAGGCGAGCATCAGACAAGCAGCGGCAAAATAAATGCATTACAATATATAAAACTCTTTTTCAGATTGTATTATGACAAGATGGCATACGATAATATATCAAGTTGGAATGTAGAGCAGTATGAAAAATAACGTTTAGGAGGAAAGTTTTACGTGTAATGTTCCTCCAGAGCACTACGGAGAAGAAAACCTCAAGTCCAAGAGTAATGTGTTGCTCTCATGCTCTCAGTTGTGATTCAGCGGCGCTGGTAACATTAGTCGAACGGAATCAAAGAAGAAAAAAAGAGTGAAAGTGGAGAAAGAAGGAAGTGTTGGAATCGTGTACGAAGAGCGAGTGTGGCACGTGTAGCTCGCATCGATTTTCCAGCTAATGTCGATGTACATGCTGTGCGCTATGGACAGAGAAAGAAATAGAGGAAAACATATTTGGAGAGAGAGAAAACGTTTTAAAGTAGTCCTTCAGAGCGCCTGAGACCGCGCTACGCAGTGTTCTCGCAATACTACAGAGCTTGCCCGAAATTTGGAGAATTGCAGAGAAAGCTGGAGAGGAAACGACTTGGCTGAGTTCGTTCTCCGTTTTGACTCACCGTGCCCATAATGCACTGTTGCTCCGTGTCCGTGTCACAGCAGTTCTCTGCCTGATGATCTCGGAGCGTAAGAAAGTGAAAGTCGCCCGTTCTTCATTTCTTTCGCATGCAGTACGCGAGGAACACAGAACACGGAACGGCGGACGGAATTAAAGTGCTTTCTAGGACGAAATAATACAAACTGCCTTCGTCTTTTGGTGCTCGCACTCGCGTGCGGCTGCAAGCGAGCTGCAGCAAGGGTGATTCCTAAAATTACTTGTGCGTTTTAAAGAAAACATCGGAAATCAGAAGAACAAAGGAAAATATCAGATTATTCGGGTACACACGAAAATGGGAGAAAATCATAATGCGGTATACATGCAGGCTAGACTGACAAGACCCTGCTGTCCCAAAAGATATGAAATTCTGATGAGCGCGGGGTTAAACACGTAAACGAGTCGTGTGTTATTGTTATGTAAAATTATACAAAAATGTCAAAGCCACCAAAATTATGTATTCTCTCTGTTTTCCTTTCGTTCGTATTTGTCCTTGTGTGAAATGCTCCAAGTAAATTAACTTAATGTACTCATATTATTTTATATCTTGAATTCCCTGGAAGTGTGAAGGAAAGGCAACAAAGAACGCAGAACTCGTACGCATTTGACCTTCACTTCTTTCGTACTGTCACAATAAACTTTGGACACGAGTTTTACTGTTTCATTGTTTCGCGCTTGACAACTTTTCACGAGAAGAGCCTTTTCTATTTCTATTTCTACATGATAAAACGAAGAAAGTTTGCGGGTCAATAAATTAAAATCAGCGCAGAACTTATCCCTGTACAGATTTTCGTATGCGTATGAATGAATCATATGGCAGAGCGGCCGATGAATGGAAAAATCTTCCCAGGAAGCGTGCCATGCATGCTTTCGGCAGAGAAACCTCGCGTGTAGCGTCTTTTTGTGGAAGCATAAACATTTGATTGCCAATAAATTCTTGACTATAACCCCTTTCTACATACAAATTATTTTATTGATGCTTGTCGCAGTTTATGTTTCCTCTCGCTTTCATCGTGCACTCGCACGTGATTTCCTTGCATGATCCATATCGCACTTGGCTACAAATGTGCATCACACCTTCTTTCTATTCTACTATTCTGTGCTACTAAACTTGGAATTTGATAAACTTTCTAGTGAATTAATTCCTTTTGTGACTGACAATCACCTCGATTTCTTTCTGAGTTCTGGCGCTCATGCACTGCAATTCTTTGTCTACTGCCAACACGAACCAATTACATTCCTCTTCCTTTTTCCTGATATTTCCGTAGCCGCACAAAAGAAGTAAGGAATTTCGGAACGCCTTTCGTAACGATGCCCTTTCCAAAAGAATGAGAAAGTAAATAATAAGAACAACATGAAGAAGAGAATCATCGGTTCATTATTTTTTATGTTGCACAGAATATCAACTATCAGTGCTACTTGTGGCTGCCTCCGTCTTTGCGCACTGCTCTCTGGAAGTTCTATTTATACAAGTAATGTGAAATATTATCCTGGAGACTACAGAAATAATCTCTTCCAGTCGTCGGTGTCAATTTCAATATATTTTCCCTTACAGAGCTTTCTCTGTGCCCGGAATTGCGTGCTTGCAAGGAAAGGCACTTGCAGAAATCGAACACGGGGCCATTATGTCCGTAGATTTGGCTAAATTGGCGCGTGCGGGGCTCAGCGAAGCAACGGCCGCTGCGGCTTCGAGTATCAAGTTACAAGTTTAATATTTATTTTTAAGCTCCAAATTATATGCCAACTGCGACAAGTAAGACCTGAAAGCTGCTGCCGTACTGCTTTTCACAATCTTCAGCATCCCTTAATTGCTGGAACTGCAGTGTTTTATGACGGCTTACCGGTCGTTTGTTAATAAGCCCTACAATTATAAAATACAGTTCACCGATTTGGAAATATTCCCCTAACACAGACGAAGCTTCATTTTAAATTGTCGGTTCTATTACATTAAAACTGAGGCGAAATGGAAAAGATGGGATATTTCAACAATGCAGAATTGCTCAGAGCAACGGAGGCTAACCAATTAAAAAGTTTCCCAGAACATTGTTCCAGAATCGAAGCAAAGCTGGTGCTGACTCCTGACGTCAGTAAAGTCTTAAATGTATGAACTCAGCCCAATTAAAATCGCTGCAAACAAAAACAAAAATCCCAATCAGCCAAATGCCGACTTGGCACCGTAAAGGACAAAGAGTGCGTTTTTAATTAGTTTGCATTTAAACATAAATCTCCTCGCAAAATAACTAATGAACACTTCATTCATTATTTGGTTGCCTCGCTTATTCGTTGTTTCCTTTCTTGCCATTTCGTATTTCGTGAAGAAATGGATTGCTATAAAAAAAAAAGGCATCATCGAAAGAATCGTATTACGAATAGCGGGAGCAATAAAGCAAAGTGAGTTTGAATATATGATTTGTCCAAATTACTGATCCGAATTTTTGGGCCCCTGATCTGATCAGCCATCGGCTATTTTCATGTTCGTGAGGTCTGGCCGGCTGCAAGTGCTAATGCAAGCTTTAGTAAAGTTTCCAGCTCCAGAATTCGTTAGGCTTCCTGGCCGAATAAAGCCCTAATAACTCAATCATCAGGAATTACGACTTACGAGAGTGAACGCAAACTTCAATTTAGGTTAAATTGGACAGAATAGTTAACTTGCTCAAATCTCACCAGCTCCGTGTCATATTCCAAGTAAGTTATGTCATAAACTATAACCTTGAGTTTTATTACGCAGAAAGAACGAGCTCCATAAAATTTTACGGTCATGTAAAAAGTTATGCATTTCTTTTGTTGTTTTGCAACGAAGATGGTAAATTACTGCAATGTGCGAAATAAACTTTTAGTATCTGATAAATGCTTCCTCTCATTATTAGCTCGTGCCTTGCAGGTCACGAAAGTCTAGCACAAAACCAAGGACAAGTAAAATATTATGGGCTTTGATATTTATGCTCAAACGGAAATGAAGGAATCACGGTAGAGTTTTGGAATTTTACGTATAAATCTGTACGGTATTCCCAGTTCATTATTTTTTTAACTCTATAATGTTAAATTTGATTCGGAAAAGATTTACTTCATGCGTCTTCTTGCACACGTATTAAAGGCTGTAGTGTAAACCACAAATTAAATTATAACGCGCAAATTTGTGCACAAAAGCAGGTCTCCCGGGAAAGCTCTTACTCGAATGTGCTTCTGGCAAGTACAGCCGCAATTTATTGTGGATGTTTTTAATTAATTCTACGTAATTATGATTTCCAGGGAAGATAATTGGACCACCCAACGCCAACAGAAACAGTATCGTTTAGCATCCAGTGCAAGTTTGCACGCGGAATGCATGCGGAAGAGCGCATGCGGATGCGAGCGATATGTTTGCGGTCACGTTATTGCGTCTCGCGTTGCACCACGAGGTTGGAGGTAAAGGTTAAAGTTTGTGTTGTCTCAGAGATGAGTTGTGGTGCTGAAGCGTTCTCAATAACGAATGCTAATTTAATCTACTTGAGAATGTTGTAGTAATAAATTTTATGAGTACCGCTCGTGAAATTCTTGGAAGACCTCTGACTCACTGCTCGTGACTTTCGCCCTTACCGTGCGTTTCGCGGAAAATGAAAATTACAACCGCATTTAGTGACTACAGCGTAGCATAGCACTTTGCATCATGCAAGCCAAGTCAAGCAAGCGCAAACTCATCATCCACTTTGCTAATTGCGTCCGTCCGAATGGGCTTTACTTTGAAAGCATCGCACTTCGCATCAGTATTCACAAGAAATTGCAATAAAAAAGAAGGTGGAAGAGGGAAAATTGATGATATCATGGCACGCATTATTTACAACATTCCTCCACACTGTGCAATGTGTAATTTGAACCGTGCAATTTTCTTGGACAAGATAATAGCATAGCAACCGGAGAGAACGACGCACTCACAGGCGCACTCGTATTAGCAATCGGAGCTCTGCTCTGCTACTTTGCACAAAATCAGCCCAGAATTCTTTGTTTGGATAAGCCAGGGCCAATGCTTTACTTGTATTGTGTTACTTGCGCGTATTTTCACACGGAGCTCTCAATTGGCAATTAAAATTTTAAAAGTACGCGTACGCGCATTACAAATTCAACTTCTGCGCTCACGCGCTGCAGCCATTGCACTTGTCAATTCAGCGAACTACACAGTCTCACGATTGAGTTGACGTGCCCTGCCGCATTCGCGTTCATTGCCTGGCCTGGCGATTTGTACTTTGTCCGAGTACAAAGCTGAAGCTCGTTTATTTCATGCGTTTCTCACTTTTTTTGTGGCCACCGAGCTCTTAAAAATGCAATGTTTTCAACCTTTACAATACAATATGTAATACATTCAACAGTGTTTTCAGTGCTTGCATCATCGTCGTCACACTGCAGTGTTGCTCGTATTTGCGCTCGTCTTGTTACCAAGTGAGATTTTGAAAATATTTATTCTCGGTATACCAGAAGAGTTGCGAGTATACTGCAACAACACCGAGCTCGCACGCATGCACGGCAGCAGCATAGCGGTGAGTTCATCGAACCCGTTTGTATTTACGTGCGTTGCGTCCTGCGTTGATGTTGATGGTTCTCGGAGCCCGCAGCTCAACTCCAACGCCAACTTACATTAACGGACACATTACGTGAATCTACAAATGTAAATACAAATATTCTTGCACTCTCGCTGCCGCTCCTGCACTGTCTCGCAGATCAGAATGTGTGTGGTGCAAGCAGAAGAGTCATAAATACGTGCATATTTAATGGCCAACTGTCCAACACGAAATTAAAGTATGCACTGCTCAGAAATCTTGTGTTTTGTGGGTTCCAGAGACAATTAATGCCGCAAAATACATGTACAGTTGACAAATTAAAAGTAGATAATTTGGCATGTCGCAAGCGCATGAAGTTGTCGACTTTGTCACAACCCAGCCCACACAATGCGAGGTCATATTTCGAAGTCTTCTCGTCATAATTACTCGTGTGTCGTTGTCATCCGGTCAAATGTCAGAGAAAATTTATGCTCCGCACTCCAAAACTCGCAGTGGGAATTAGTCTGATGTGATATGCGAAGTGCAAGAAAAGTTACGACTGCGAAGAGCGTTAAAGAGCACGTCATAAAACTTTAAAGTTGCTGTCATCTTGTTTTACATGGTTTAATGAATAATTCCGAGCTGCAGCCGCGCATTTACGGGTTTATAATTACCTTCACTTGTGGAAAGTCATGCGTACTGAATTTAACATCTCAATAAATTGTGGCAGCGTCATTTCAGAACCAACGCCATGTAATGTGCTTGTAATTCTCATTCCACTGTACCAAAGTGAGTTTGTGGGGATTAGTGCGGACATGTTTAAGGAAACCACAAATCTCCTGTAAGAATTTTAACAATGACCTCAGACTCCAGTGAACGTTTGTAAGACAGAGCAAGACAAGGCCTTAGGTTTCGTAAGCAGTAGTGAAGTTAATAACCGTAATTACAATTTATTTTTATAACTTGTAATTTAGAGTAAATCTTTTCCTTACAAGTACAACTCGTACAAGCAGCCATTAAAGTCATGTTCGTTGACGGCCCCGGATACTCCTAAACCGCATACACAACAATTATTCCCTGCCCTGCACTTTGCATTTTGGATGTAAGAAATCGACGTTGTGATGAAATCATATACTTAATGGGCACATAATGTCACATGTTCCACGATTAGCCCCGAAGTTATATGCTGGAGTTTGGTTTTGGATTGAAAATTTGATCGAAATAAGTTGAGGTCCAGGCCCAACTTATGCGATACTCATGATTACTGATAAACAATGAAAATACTCACAACATTGGCGCTAATATGGAAAACCGCAGCTAAGTACACTTGCGATTGCTGATCGTTTGCTCTCCAATGTTTTTGCGTACTTGTAATAATTACTCCAGCAGCTTGATAAATGCTTTGCTTTGAGTGATCGTGGCGTGGTGGTCACAGTCGTAATTATAACGCAGCGTTGCGGTGGTTGTCATCGATTGCAATTTGAGTTGTGCGTTGTGGCTTGAATGAAGCGAGGCGACGCACAACGCACGATGAGGCGTAGGGAAAAGTACCAGCTTGCGGTTTAATTGCCTTGATTTCTTTCCTCATTTATCATAATTAGTGTTGCTCTATTTTAGGACTAATCTCGTGACTCGTGTCCGAAGCACAGAACAAAATGCATACAGGAGAAGACATGACAATGTTTTGACGCTGTCCACTTGAGAGCCGAACGGTTTTTGTGACATACTAATTGTAAATTGAACTCAAACGATGAGGACAATTGACAGAATTAAGCAGGCTGGCTACCAGTGGCTAGCCTGAGTTGTGTGACCTCTACTCAATTCAGCTCCATTATGACTAAGGCAGGGAACCTCGAATCGACGAATATGACCGAATGCTGCGCGTTTCATTCAACCGTGCTTGTCTGTCGCTTGTGAAGTGGACGCATTCGGCGTTTAGTGTCCAAGTGCAGCACTTGAATGTATGTTTAGTAGGTTAAACTCTAATTAATTCTACGCTAATTAAAGAGTCATTAATCATTGCACGTCCAAAACAGTGCACGGAGAGTCCTAATTCCATGCTGCTAAGCATGGCCTGTACGTTTAGCGGACTGAAGAACGCTGCTGCGAAGATCGTGGCCTCATTTCGACGATGCGTGGCTGAAATACATTCGAAGGCGCAGGCTCATTCTCTTATTCGCTCCCTGGCTTATTTAACAAGGACAGGGTACGAGACCCCGTGCAGGAAGTCAGACAGGCTTTAGACTCCTGAGTTCTTCCGAGGCCTCCGCATAACACTTTCCTGCAGGGACCGTGATTTATCCACAAGTTCACAGGGGCGAAGGAGCGAACTCGGACAGGGCTCTAACGACGCTAGATACTCGTGGTTCTATCGGGGCCAACTCTGCGGAACTCGAGCTGATGCTGCACGTGCCAGAGGAAGAAGACAGAAGCTGGCACGTGTACGACTCCTGCGTGTGGCTGTTAGCTGTGCATTGGCTTCGTCAGGGAAAGTGCGGGTGCGACCCGAGTAATAAAGATGCACGCAGGCAGAGCAACTGCAAGAAGGTAAGATGGAGGAAAAGGAAAGAGAACGTCTTTTTATTTTCAATTCTCAGGTTGAAGGAACTTTCAGCGGCAAAGGCAATAACAACACCAAAAAACAGAAGAGATGAGGATGTGTACCAGGAAGATGATCATCAGGAAGAAAGACGCTAAAAAGAATCCAATATTAAGATGTAGAGCCGACATCCTCATTGTGCGATGCTCCGCAAAGACTTACAAATTATTACATCTTCATGACGATTGTGATTGTTACGAGGCATGACAAATTTCCAAGAAGCATGTGTCTGTGACTGTGGGAACTTGAAACAAATAATTTTCTTACCATAAAACTATGCAATAATAATTGTCACGCCTGTCAGTGTATCCAAATTTGTTTGTATTACAAATCGAACCACCAACGCACACCACAAACAGAAACATTGTAGATTGATTTCACGCAGGATGCATGTCGAATACAGCACACAAATTATTCGACCCAATAAATTTGACAGCGATAAATTTTCATGTTGCACTAAATTCTGAATAAATCCTGGTTTTACAACGCTTGCATTCTGACCTGTTACCCTTGAAATCCTCTGGTGCACTTTTTCTTCATTCTACTAGGCTACGCCGTGCCGAATTGACCAATTGACTTCTCAACCTCCGCTTCTTCCAGAACGGTATAGAATAAGATGCTGGAAACCTAATCCCCATATTCGGTGCTTAGACAGAACCCGCTTCCTTTATCTATCAATTGATTTCAGTGTTCCATAATTCATTGAAAACTAACTCATCGACTTTGACAACTTTTGGAATTGCTTATCAAAATTTATCATATCGGATTGTATTATCACCGGCTCTAATCACAGGAATACAAATGTTCATTACTTTAAAACTTAAAAAAAGGTCTTTCCATCTAGTAATTGTTCGAACTCAAAGGTCTAAGGTTATTCAGAGTTTAACTGTGGAGAGTTCGTCATCAATTTTCCAGTCTCTGACTTCCAAATGACTGTTCAAGAATGATAATCATGCACAGAGCGCTTCGAAATCATGCAGGTTTTGCCTTCGTGTCAAAATTGGTTTACACCAAAACGCATTTATTCCTGCTACTTATTTCCTTCTTGTTCTGCCTCCATCTCCCTGAACACTCGCATTCCTGATCGTTGTTTTTACTCGACGGATGTAGAAAACTCTTTACCGAAATAAAATCCACGCGTCTGATGCAAATAAAATAACAGCATGTGGCATTTCACGGTCTTGTGTTACCTGTTCGTATGGGAGGAAGAAATCTAAATATATACTCTGAAGGATCTGGAAATGCAAATCCAATGAAGGAAGAGATAAAGCTTTTTCCTTAGAAATTGGTATCATTCTTCTTTTGTACCTTTCATTGCATCCATTTTGCTTATCCAATACATTTGCCGTTTGCCTTGCGATGAATTTCGTTATCCGAACCCGAAAATACGGCCAACATACCAAACTGTTAGTTGGCAACAAAATGTTGCTTATTTCTATAATTTATGACATCAAATCTTGGATATTTGATTCCTTCTTACTCAATGTCAACACGTCGCTCCACCGCTCAAAGCTCGGTGACAGTAAATCTTTGACTCTGATCACGAATCCCGAGACTCAAGGCAATTTTCTGTTCAAATTTGAACTTTACGAAATCAAAATTTTGTGACTCGCTCACTCAAATCATGGCACAACTTTGAAAATTGGATCTGTTCGATCAACCAAGAGGATAAGCATGTCATTAAATTCATTTGCCTCAAGTACTTTTATCAAACTACAGTAGAAAAAAATTAAATTTCTTCGCTACATTTGCACGAGTTTTTGTTGACTTTTCGAATGAAAAACTCCCATTATAAATGGCCTCAAACGTTCAGTAAAAACTTGTTCAGGTAAACTTCGTCGATCGTACAATTGGCAGAAAAAGTTTCACTTGCCCTTACAAGTCAAAGAAATTTGTCAGCGAATTCGAAGCAGGCTTGTTTTTCTAGAGCAATGTCTTCATGTTTTAGAAACTCTGCATAATTGTTGAGTCGACGAAAGAGACAATTAGGTGGTAAAGTTAACTGGACACAAACAAAAACCCGAACTTCTCCCTGATTTCGCTTTAAAGTTGTTTTAGGAAAAGGAAATTTCTGTCTAAGAAAGTTCTCCAAATAAATTGGAAAGGGCTGGGACAATTGATAGTTTACTAAATAATTTGGACAGACTGGACCACAAGTCCTGTCCATTTTTCCGCAGAAATGAGAAATGGCCAAACAACCGACTGAGTATAGCTTCGTTTGCTACTCGAAACCATCAGAATAGTGTTAAATATGGGCTAGAACTTTTAAGCCTTGTTTCAATTCTTCTTTTTGCAGTGTTTCACTTTTTCGTCAAAGTATCACAGGAGCAACGTCCATTCAACATTTTGACCGGGTGAACGTAGGCGTATAATTTAAACAGAAATCAAGAGGTTCGTCTGACACTTAAATGCTGTACAATTAAAAGGGGGCACCTACGCTTAGCAGCAATGAGAGTTTAAGTCTCTGTCAATAGTAATCGTCCATCGACTTATATACTTCACGCTGTCCACTTGAAATAATTTTTGATGTGCGGGACATAACGATACTTGTCACCCTTAATCGTCATGTTTACTCTTCCTTGTGTGCAGCAGAAGCAGCAGCAGTCCGGAAAGTGTAAATGATTTCAGATGAAAATTAATGCGCATAAATCTGACGCACTCACTTTCTTGTAATTCCGAAATGATGGGAGATTTTACCTCAGGACAACCTTCCAAAGTTCCAACAGTAAAGATGAAAGAGTGCTACTAGTAGCGTCGACGAGTCTGCAGCTCCATCGTGTTGCGGCCGAAAGAAGTGCGGCTTGCAAAGAAATTGTGTTGGGGTAAGCGAGACCAAAACCTCAAGCCTCCGAAGAACAAAGGAGGCTGAAATGATGGTTTTCTTATAAGATTTAGATATTCCGCAAACATAATCATTGAAGTTGAAACCACTTGCAGAACATTTTCATTCTGTAAGGTCATCGAAATCATTGTTGACATTGTCCTTAAAAGTGCTGCTAAGTGATGTGAGCTTATTTAAACTAAACTATTTATAGAATAATTGTGACATCAGGGAATGAGTTTTTTCAATGCTTGTGGGATGTAGTTGACGAGCTTTTCTATGAAGCAGGAGGTCAATCTTCTAAATAGGCATGACTAAACGTAGGCATGGTAAACTACAGCATATCTTCAGGATAAAAGCTCTGGTGGAGAAAGTAGAAACGGAGTATCCGAAACTCTAATTTGTATAGCATACGTTCTACATTTGCAAGTGTGTTAGAGTAAATTTCGAAGATCAAATGTATTGCTATGCATGTTCTTTAGGCAGAAGCTCGGTGAGAACATAAATAAAACCTTTACTTACTTACTTATTTGTTAAAGAGTAATGGCAGTGTAACAATCTTGTTTCACATCTATATTAATTTTCAATATTAATTTTGTGAAAGCCAAAAATTACTGATTGTTTATGTGTATTTTCTCACTTGTCTCGTCGAAGAAAGATGCTTGTGTTAAGACAAAATACATTTTTGCTTGTGTTTGTGCGTTCCAAACTGAGAAACGAAAGCCGGACAAGCCATTGCATTTTAATATTCTTCTTTCCGGCAACAGAGAGAGCTTTGTCCGGTCGCATTTAAACTTTAAAAAATTTCGACACTAGGATACGAATTCACTCCACGCACTCACAATCACGTTCGCCGGTATGCGTTTAATGAGTGACGATCATGGGATTTGAGAATGAAGGAAAAATGATGTTGTCTTTTGCGTTGCATTGGTTACTCACGTTTTGGCAAAAGTCACCTTTAATTCGCAACTTTTGTATATTGTGCTCTGAGCTTCCTGACATTTGCGTATTCCGCAGTAATAATTTAATATTTTATAGGCTGCGAGAAAAATCTGCTCAGTTATAGTCTGTGCTTCTCTCAAGAGAAGATGCTCACAGGACTATGCAGATGCTTCAGGACGCCAAAAATGAAGGTCAGTTTCGGGTTTATGAGACTTGAGACCTTGGCTGAGTTCAGGGTTCAGGTTGATTTGCCAAAATACTGACTCGTGCGTGTGGGTGTTTTAGTTCCAGCATCATTTTGATTGTCACCTGTCAGTTTCTTTGCAAGCTCGCCGGACTTGCTCGCATAAGAAAATGTCGCATGCATAGAGGATTCTGTGCGAAATGCCCACGTTATCAGCAGTGCTTAAAAATCAGAGTCGCTGTACAGTAGCCTCTGAGCAAAGTACAAGGTATTCTAGTAGGCATCTCTGGAATTGAGATTGAGAAAAAGCGCACAAAAAATAGAAACGAGTTGGACTTTGCTCATTACGCGTAAGTTCTTGGCCTGCAGACTTGTACGGGATTCTCCTCGGCTGAGCACAAGGATATACAAGTGCGAGAGCGGAGTGATTCAGGTAGTTTTGCCATCTCATGAATGGGTCAACTTTAATCCGTCTGTGCATGAACTCGAGCCAGCCACCACGAGCTTCATTACAATTAAACATTTGCATTGCAAATATAATGGACTGAAGAAGTAGAAGGCAACGGCTCCGGCAAACGTCAGTGCATTATTATTGTTGATACCAGGCAACTTGGCACGTTTGGTGTGTAGTGAATTAACTCATAAATCGTGTCTCGGCCGCTCAGCATCAACACGCATCGAGCAGCAACTACTGGAATCAATCTGCATCCAATTAAGACACTCTGCAGTGCACGGTCCAACGTCAATTTAGTTGTGCCCGCGTCCTGGAATTACTACCAACAGTATTATAAGAATTTGTCGCTTGATTGAAGAGGTATTCGGCTTCCAAACTCGGTGATTTGGTGTAAGAGTTTGGAAATAGGGTACGTCGATCTGTCAACAATCGGAATAGGCTTGGTTGCATTGTATGAAGTCCTAAAATTTTATTTTGCCCATTTCTTTGAACAGTTCTTCATCAAGTTAACAACACATTTAATTCGTAATCGACTTGAACCGAGCCGGAGGCCCCCTGTCATACTGTCACAGACCAAACTCCAGATCTGGTAAGCACGCGAGACGCGAACATAGTTCTCTAGATTATGTGCCTATATCATAAGGAAACCGTTGTCCCACTCTTCCTGTGAACCAGTCGTGGGAAAATTGATGAAAAAATGATTTTAATCCGGCATGAAGGACGAGATCGACAAGACATGGACATATGACTATGTTGTTGTTTTCATTGCCATTGCAAACCAAATGCCATTGTCATGTGTATGCACTCAGAGACCTCACACATGGCATGGACTAATTAATCAGCATTCAAGAACTTGCAAATTAGCAACTTGTAAATGATCTAATTAGAGTCGCATCTTAAAACAGCAAAAGAGCCTGTCTGCCTGCTTTAACTCTGGTCATCGTTGCCTTGTCGGTTTGCCCTGAGCCTTGCGTTGCTGCACTTGCACCTCCACGTAGGAGGAAGTGCAGTCTTGCTTTTTGACTTTGACGTCAGAATAGAAGTAGGTTCAATTAAGAGGATAATGGCGGATCGATGAGGATGACTCAATAGTTCCTAGTTCGTCATCACGATTAGAAAGTCTTGCCTCAGATTATCAGGGACAGGCAGCTTAGATGAGAAATAATATTCATACATTTCCAGTGCACTAATTTCTATCGGGGTTTATGGCTTTATTTGTGTAGACTTATCAGGAAATTCGTTAAGTAGATTACAAACATGTTAACATGTTTCGAGACTCGAGATCTCGGGCACGGTACGGCTTATGATAAAGACTGACACTTGAAAATAAGTTTAGTACTTAGCCCACAGCTCTTGAAACCAATATGTAAATATAAACATTAACCTTAGCATCAGAGAATAATTTATTGATCATTGATCTCGACCGCCGAGTCTGAGTCTACTTTAATCTAATTTCATCTAGTTGACTTTTAGTCTAATATTGTTTGCTCTCTTTCTTGGCAGGTGCGAACGTAATCAGCAGTTCCTCCAGTTCTTTTCGCGAACAAGGCGTAATTTCAACCAATACAGTATTTCTAGTATAACTGGCCTTCTTTTGGATTTGCGTTTGCCCGAAACCGCTTGAATGGCAGAAGCTCACTCAGCCGTCGCCTTCTCATTTGCAGTCACCCATGAGGGAGTCAATCTCAACTTTGATCGGGAAATTTTACATCTAATCTGGCTCTCCGGCGTCCGATCGTGGAGAAAAAGGACCGTTCGCTTTGTCGTAAGTGCCCCTCTTTCCTATAGACGTAGGTCTCTGCTCACCTATACACGCAATTTTATATTGAGGTTTGCCACGAGTGCTTTGTCAGCTTTGTCTCACGACCTTGAGACTATGCAAAGTGTGAAGGTTTTGCAAGAGGAAGTTTGCGATATTATCGCCCTGTGCCGAATGTAATTCTGTGTAAGTTGCAGTCATGACGGAATTTAATCTGTGTTAACAGTCCTGGTTTTAAATACCAGTCCACACGAGTTGACGTTGACACGATAAGGAAAATAATGCAAACCGAAAATGCTAACGAAGTGTCTTCAGTCGCATATTTTTATAATTTGCATTTTTTGTGTGATGCACGAGACGGCTCAATTTTTTCTTCGTGTCAAGGACGAATATTCACACACGCTGTGAATGGTATCTGTTGTATCCGTGCGTATTTTAATTCGCATCGAAATCTTGTTCTTTGCAAGACTCCCGTGACACCGTCCAATTAAATGATTACGTCGTTGTTGTCTAGTACTTAAATTGTATGATTGACTGGGTTATTGGCTTGTTACCGGAATCAGTTGGACATGTGGGGCATAAAATTTAAATAAAGTTCGCGCAGTTTCCTCGATTATGCATGTTAACTCGCATTTCCTGAGATTGCAAGACGAAACTGCATTTCAGGAAGTTGCAAAAATCCCTGAGAGGCCGTAACGATAAAAAGAAAGACGAAATGCATTAGCACAGGTGATATCGTGGTAAAACTAGAGGTTGTCTTTTGAAACTCGAACTAAGTGCGAAAATTATAAGTGGGGAGGTATCAGCACGAGTATTATAGTGTTTTCTGCAAATCGCATTTCCAAGCTAACAGTAGTGAAGTATACTTAATACTGTCTGTTAATTCTGTTCCGCAGTTTCCGCACTGTCAATGACTATGGCGCCGGTACATGCGCTTCAAGCACTCACTTTGCTTTTTTCATTTGTAATTGACTAAAATAATGGTAATATTTTACGTAAAATGAAATGAAGCGGTACGCATTTCGGCATTTCGCTAATGAATGCGAATTCTCACGAACAGCGAGCAGTTTACTTTGCGTTTGTTTGTGAATTTGAACTTTGAGCTGTTTGTCCATCCAGCAACGCAACAGCTATAATAAAGGTGACCAACGACAAAACAACAGTAAAGATGTAAAGAATGAAACGAGAATGAGCAGGAAGGACTCCAGGGCAAAGCACAAAAGCAGCAGAAAAATGAAAGTGGATGGAAATAAAAGCCGGTCAATTGTTTTGCTCTTGCTACCGAGTTCCTATTTTTAGAATCATTCGTGTCAACACCTTTCAATTGTCAACCTCGCCTCTCTCGACTGCCTATTGCGTCTGTCCTATCCATCCGTCCCAAGACTGTCCTTCAGCTTTTAAGAGAACTCTTTGACCACCGATCGTGCGTGTCGTACCGGTCTCCGTCTCCGTTTCCGTTATTCTTCGGAATTTGGGTCCTCATTCCTCCATCGTCATTGTTGTGATTTAATTTAGGCTTCGGGCCCGTTGTCCATGCTGACTGTTGTGTGACTGCTTGCGAGTACTCCAGGCATACATCTCCTATAAATTTATACTCAAATGCGTCAAATTGGAACGAGAAAACGGTTCCTGAGCAGCTGCTAATGCAATTTCTTTTATCTTCTATCCACGGCAGGCAGGCATGCAGAAAGTAGACAGAGAAAGGAGATCATGGCTTGGACTTTAGACTCTCGTCTGTAAATCTCGTTATTGAGTTTAATGTTCATTTATGGTTATGGTTAACTTAGCTACACAGCGAAGCACAGGCAGTATTTGGGCACGCGGGCCTGTGCTGTCGCTTTACCCCTTGAAGCGCTTCGCTGGGGCGGCGTTGGGCTGGCTTGACTTGACTTGCTTGCCATACGAGTTCTTAGTTCTTGCACTTTACACCTTGCGCATATAAATTTAAATGAAGTATTCAGTATTGGGTGTTTTGTGCCGGATGACATGAGTATGAACGAACAACGAAGCGTTAAGCGTTTCGTCTGCGTACGTACTCAACTCTCGAAAAGGAGCTGCAGCAACCAGAGTTCATATACCCTAACGAATTTCATCTCATGCGAAATCCAAAACACACTACTGACCAAGTTTTTAACCCCTCACCGCGATAGGCTGGTAAATATTTACCAATTCTGCCGTGTACAAGGCACAAGATTCACAAAAACGAAAGGAAAAGATGAAGATGCAGGCTGATGTGGATTTAGTCTCGTGGTGGCAATCAGTTGACAAAAACCACTCCTTACCCCTTGACCAATGTAATTGTTTTCGATTTGACGGGTACAACTGCTATTGTTGACATTCCGGGTTCCCTGCCGCCATGGACGGCCTGCGGTAGTTCTCAGTTCTCACGGAGGCACTGGCATTCCGTTCTTAGTGCAAATTCGCCTCGCCTTAGTGAAATTTTGCTCAAGTTTTACATCGCCCCATACTTGTGTTTGCGTTTGACAAGTGCGTCGGCCAGCCCGGCACTGCGGATTGAAGAATGCGAGAGGCGTCAGCGCAGGCCGCTTACGCGTTGTTGGAAATACTCGAAATATGCTTGGTAAGACTTTTAGCTCAATGGTATGCAGGCACAGTTTAGGGGTTGTGGGAAATCCGGATATGTCCTGGAAATCGAAACCTCTCCGTAATGAATTAAAATAGAATAACAGCATCGAAATTTTGCACATCTGAAGGGTTCGGGGCGCGTAATGCACCTTTGACCTCTCAAACGCGGTCGAAGACGGGATAGGACAAAGTCTTGTTTTGTTTACAAACATGCGAATTATCTTCAGAAGCCGCAAGGTCTTTGACTAAAGTTCAAATTGCTGTAATTGCTGGGCAGAAAGTTACGGCCAAGGTGCACGGTAAATAATTGGTATATGATCTATAGCTGTAGGCAAAAATATGCTGGCAGAGGAGCTGGCGAAGGGTTTCGCGACCGGTTCGTGAAACCTTTCAAGGCTGACGTGAACCTTGTACTTTGGCGATAAAAAGTACAGACGCGAGACAGACGTACATACAAAATGAAGAGGTTGACGAGTTCAAAGTGAGAAACTTTCCCTTTTGGGTCACGGGGAGTAAAGTCCAGTTGTTTCAATTCGGTTAGAAGAAGGGGCTGATCATAACTGACCAATGACCAATCGAATCGCTAATTTTTGGCCTCCCGTTCCTTTCCGTCCGCGTTTGGCTGAATGGCAGCAGTTCATTCACATTCCACCTCATTAAGTGTCAACACAGCACAGCTCAAAGTTTTAAGCATGGTCCAAGGCCGTCTGCGTTGCGTGTTAAAGCAGACTCAGAGTTCATCGATACCTCACCACGTTCGCAGGCTCGCACGAGCTGTTAAAATAGCATGGCACTAATTTCAGAGTGACAACACGTTTACGAGTAGTAGTTTTATTCATTGTTAGTTATGTAACATGTGCTAAAAATACTTGTCACAGTCACACTAAAGACTAAAGTTTTAGCATAAGTAATCAATTTGACCTAGTTGACTATCTCCTTCATTTTCGCTTAATGCGACTGACTGCTGCGATATAAGTACTCGTGAGGGATTACAGATTTTGCGTCTGGTCCGATGATTTCCGCAAATAAATCCCGCTCTTCGATATTTCGCTTGAAAATTCATGAAATGATCCGATAACATGACCATGACTTGCTAATCTGATTGTGTCTGTTTGTGTTCCGTACAGAATAACTTTCGCTGTGGAATTTATCCAGCCTCCGTTTCAAGTCTTGGCGTCACCTGCATCGGTCTCGGCTCGCTGTACTACGCGGGCTACGACCCCACGTATGGAGCCATTAATTGGATCCAGCACCGACTTCCGGCGGTCGCCAGGTAATTATTCACATTGCCTGATCCTTTCCCCCCTGGACAATCAGTCAATCGGCATTTACCGTTATAATGCGGCCTTGTTCGCAGTGGACGAATGGGAGAAGGGCTGAGCATCGCAGTTGCAGGGATAGGAATTTGGTCGACAACAATCTACACACTGCGGACTCTGCTGAAGCTGCTCTTCAACTATAAGGGCTGGATGTATGAGGAAAGAGGAAAAGGCAGAAAAGTGTCCGTCGCAACAAGACTTTGGGGTCTTGCTGTGAAGATTGTGTCCGGCTGGAACACGCCCCTGCTCTACAGCTTCCAAGGCTCGCTTCCGTCACTGCCGCTTCCAAAGCTCGACGACACAATGAGCCGGTACTTGCGTTCTGTACGCCCGTTGATGAACGACGAGGAGTACTCCAGCATGGAGAAGTTGGTGGACGAGTTCAAAAATGGCATTGGCAAGAAGCTGCAGTGGTACTTGTTACTTAAACAGTGGTGGGCCACAAACTACGTCTCTGATTGGTGGGAAGAGTACGTCTACTTGAGGGGCAGGTCTCCTCTCATGGTAAACTCAAACTTCTACGGATTGGATGCAATTCTCCGCCACCCGACGAAGAATCCGGCAGCAAGAGCCGCCAACATCACGTATGCGTGTCTAATGTTCCGTCGAGTCATCGACAGGCAGGAACTGGAACCCGTAAGTAAACTAGTTACATAGAATTTTGTATTCAGTCGGGTTCAAAGGCGAATTTACGCATTTTTTTTTTTACAGATTCGGGTTCAAGGACTTGTGCCTCTTTGTTCGTGGCAGTACGAAAGAGTGTTCAATACGACCCGAATCCCCGGCGAGGAAACCGACCGAATTCAGCACTTGAACGACAGCACTCACATTGCTGTTTACTCAAATGGAAAGTACTACCGAGTTCCCGTGTACCACAAAGGGCGGAATCTTACCCCAGCCGAACTCCAGATTCAATTTCAACGGGTTCTGGATGAGCAAGACAGCGTTCCCGAAAAGGGCGAGCAGAAATTGGCTGCTCTGACTGCAGCTGAGCGAGCATACTGGGCCAAGGCGAGAAGCCAGTTCTTCTCAAAGGGAGTGAACCGCACGTCTTTGGACGTGATTGAAAAGGCAGCGTTTGTTCTGGTGTTCGACGATGAACTTTACGAGTATGATACTGTAAGTCGACGTGAAGAGGAAAACGGAAACAGTTTTTAAGTTTTAAGAAAGTTATAATATGAATTTTTGTTTGGCTGGACAGAATGACGTTAGAAAACTCAACCACTATGCAAGAAATATGCTTCATGGTAAAGGATACGATCGCTGGTTTGACAAGTCCTTCACGATGGTCATCTCCAAGAATGGACGGGTAATTCCCTATCCTGTATTTTTATTCGTGTACTGTTTCAGAATACTAACGCATATTTTCATTTTAGATGGGCTTCAACTCCGAGCATTCCTGGTAAGCGTTTCGCCCTTAACGCAATTCTTCAGACCGAAGTACAAAATCAAAGTCTGAATTCTCTCCTAATCCCAGTCATTGACGAGAGAAATTGAATACGCGATCGTGATATTTGTAAACTTGTCTCTAAATTTATATCGATTCGATTATATTGGAAGGGCGGATGCAGCAGTAATGTCGCATATGTGGGAATTCGTAATGGCCGAGGACCTCCTAAGCAGAGGGTAAATCCAGCTCTGCCAGAGATTCAATCAAGAAAAAACTGCACAGTTCTTATCACTTGCCTTGGCAATTGTAGAAACTCACTTTTGTTTCCCGTTTCTTTCTTTATCGATGACCGCAGTCCCCTTAAGAAACTCCCAGGTTAAAAGGTGGCGGTATGCTTCGGGTGGAAGGTCACCGAGCAAAAAATCTTTCCAAAGGTGGATGGTGTTTGTAAAGTGTAAATTGTTGCCACCCGCGCTCTTAAATACTCCCTTATCGTCATATGCCAAACCAGTCAGAAAGGAAAATGTTCTCTTTGATAACCCGATGTAATATTTAATCTTAAAGGGCCGATGCACCCATAATGGGCCATGTGTGGGAGTATTGCTTAGCAGAGGAGTTTATCTTCGGGTAAAAACAACGATAGAAACATGAATGAATTATAAATTTTGGTAGTTAAGAAGGGCTTGTCCGTTTGTTTTCAATTTGGTTTCTTTAACTATGATGCAGAGGGGTTTACTTATTGACTTCACTTTCTTGCCTGTTAATTGCATTCAATGCAGTTGATCGTTAGAAACGAGTGAATATAGCTTTGAGTATTTTAAACTTCAGAATGAAAAATAACAGAAAAAGACTTGAGTTTGCAATTTTCACATTAGAACAATAGGAGAAGCAATTTGTAAGAAGCGCATGCAGTTCTTCGACTTCTCGGCTGTTTATAACGTAGCTATCAATAGAATAGAAATAGAATGGTGGAATAATTTTGTAGTCCACAAACTTCCCATTTGTGTCAATACTCTCCTCCAACAGCAATAACCTAACGGCCTAATGCGGGATAGCTACTTTTATTTTGTTTAGCTTTTGGGTATGTTTTGTTTATTGTTTTCTATCTTCATTGTCTGTTTTAATCTCCTATCCCGATTTGTTGGCCTTCTGTGTTCTGCTTGGGTTTGTTAATCTACTAATTATTGCTTGCCTTGCGTGCTATTGCATCACGGCTTCTTTGGGCCTTGCTCCTCACAAAATTATTATCTTTCAATCGGCCTAAAGTTAAATTTTGACATGTTAGATACGATGAGGACGGAAATACAAATGGAGTTCCTCAGCTGGATCCACCACGACCTACTCGTCTCAAGTGGGAAATCCCAGATGAATGCGTTGAGATGATCGAGTACTCGTCCAATTGTGCGCTGGCTCTTTTGAATGACGTTGATTTATATCTTCTTGTACACCAAGCGTATGGAAAGGGACTCATGAAAAAGTGCAGAATTTCTCCCGATGCCTTCATTCAAATGGCTCTTCAATTGGCGTACTTCCGAGTAAGCTAGTAAAATGAATCTCTGAATCCAGGAACTGCTCCTCAGATTATAAACTCGGCAAAATTCTTCCTTTCACAGGATGCTGGAAAATTCAATCTGACGTATGAGGCTTCCATGACTCGGTTGTTCAAGGAAGGGCGAACTGAAACTGTCCGGCCTTGCACCATAGAATCTTCTGCCTGGGTTCGCGCAATGGAAAACCCAAAAGTATCGGTAAGGCATTTAAATGGGCGTTGCCTTGTTGAGTATTGAGGCTGCATAATCACCTATAGTAATTGATCATATATGAATATTTGAATCACAGACTGAAGAAAAGATCGCCTTGCTTCGCAAAGCGTGTGCCCGTCATCAGCTCGGATACCAAGACGCAATGTGTGGTAAAGGCATCGATCGTCACTTGTTCTGCCTCTACGTAATCTCCAAATATCTCGAAATTGACTCGCCATTTTTAAAGGTATATTATGGCGCTTATCTCATTGTACCAGCTACCAGCATTCTAGCATTATTGTTTGCAATTTCAGAAAGTTTTAAGTGAGCCTTGGAGATTGTCCACGTCACAAACACCGCACGGTCAAACGACAAAGCTTGACTTGAACAAACACCCAGACTGTATTTCGGCTGGCGGTGGGTTCGGTCCAGTCGCGGATGATGGGTACGGCGTCTCGTACATCATTGCTGGGGAAGACATCATCTTTTTCCATATTTCATCGAAGAAGAGTTCGCCAGAGACCGTAAGTTGGCATTTACAATGTTTAAGTGCTACGCACTCGAGATGGAGAACGGAAATGCAAGTGTCTATCATTTACAGGATTCTTCTCGATTCGCCAAGAATATTGAGAAAGCGCTGGATGACATCCGAAAATTATTTGAGAAGGGCACGAAGCCGATAGATGGTCTGATTAAAAATGCAAATGGTGTGAGGAAAGTGAAACTCGATGGATCTGTTGATGCTTAATATTTAGTACGAGAATTTTATAGACAAATATTTGACTAACCATCAAATACTAGTAAGCGTTTGAAAGTAGAGAATTACTGTACTTAGGTCCTATTCTGCCGTGCTTGGTAGGGAATATTGTAGAATATTCTGCTCGGTTTCGGGTTTATCTGGTAGATATTATTTTGTTGTATGTCCAGAAGGATAGATATTCTGATGCGGCAGTATACAACATAATTTTGTTTTCCATGATGCAATTAGTGAGTTTATATTGAGAATTGTTGCTAGTCTTTTCAATCATATTATCCAACATAATTATAATACGATATTCGCTTCACTGGATGAGCACGCAAAGCAAGGGCCTAGGGCGCTAAGGCTGTGGTAGTTGTAGTTTGTATAGATTAGTTAATTAGGAACTCAAGGTCATGGGTTTGCAGAATTGAACGGATTTGGAAACAGAAGCGTTAAATCAATAATGTCTCAATTCGATCAGCGTCTCAAACTTCTAACATACAAAAATTGTTTATGTTCGACATTCGTAAAACTTGAAAGTACAAGAAACGATGCAATATATGAGTTTTCATCCTTCAGTTGTCCAAAAAGAAAAGGGAATACTACATTGAAATCGTTCACGCATTCAACATAACTGCAACTTGCAACTCTTCGCCTCCTCACAAATCAACAACAGTTTTACAAATTAGCAAAGTATAGATTATTATTTATATTTCTCTTTATTCAAGCGGTTCTTTCAGAAAGAAATAAAATGCAATTCTATTTGAACAATGCCGAAAAGGAATCCAGATTTCTTAGTTCTTCGCATAGCTTAATAGGTTATGGGAAGCCTCTCCCCAGATGTTTTGGCATTCCAAGGTCGAGGGGAATTGGATCCGAGCACTTCGTCCCATAACAGAAATCGAAACAGCAGAGAGAGGTTCTGGGGCAGTCGTTGTCTGTGGCGCAAGTAGTCACGTGCTGCTTCGGGCAATTCTGTTCGTCATCAATCTTCAGGGTCGTTGGTGGACACTGTCCACCGTCCTTAGCTACAAAACAATGGGCGTCGGTTTATTCAGCGTGTCCATTTCCACTGCAATGCACGATGTCTTACTTCTCAAGTCGCAGGACTTCCTGAAGCATCTCGCTGCTCGGTTCGGCTTCGGGCAAGCGCATGCTCGACAGTCGTAATAAATCATTAAACTAGTTCCTGTGCACATGACTGAAATGCAAGCATTTTTCAATTAGAAGGACCAGAATACACAACTAATTTGAAGGGGACATCTAACCTTTGTTGTGGTCGCTCTGGGCCATCAGTCCATTTTGTACAAATGCCGTGCTTGATGACAAAGTGAAAAGGGCCACAATCACTGAACATCCAAATTGAATGGAGGCAGCCATTTTGAGAGACTTGTCAAACCTCGACGCGAGAAGGGCAAAGAGGAAATGAGCAATCGGCAGCCAGTCGTCTAATCTTATGGAGTCTACTCGAAAGAAAATTCTGTAACATTAATTTTTAATTGCTTTCGCCTTTGATTTAAGCTTGCCGACGGCGTTGTTTGCTGTCTAAACGCCAAATGTCGCCGAGGGTCAAAGTATAAGCATGTTTTGCGGCAAAGATGAAGGGAGATCTTTGCTGCCTCAGTAAATCGCAAATGAGTCAACATAATCGCACGTTTTTATATTTCTAAGAAAAGAGATTCATTATTTGTTGAATTGATGTAGCAATTGTTTCTTTGCTTAACTACGACTAAATTATAGTAAGGCTAAGGTAAGGATTTGCATGGTTTGAATTTAGAATTAAAGTAGCTATCTGTTTTTCTCTAGTTGTGGGGAAATATTCTGAAATCTCTTCGTCTTCTTCTGGCTCTGTTGCAGTTCCGGGCGCGGCTTCTTAGGGCTCTTTGCTGTTTTCTTGTTCTTCTTGTTTGCTTTCAGGGATGAATGAATCGCAAGCCGAGGCAATACATCCAGCTGTTGAAGCAGTATTTCCAGCCCTTGACGCAATGCTTCCAGCTCTTGAGGCAATACTTGCAGTCCTTGGAGATTCGATACTTTCAGTCATTGCCGAAGAAATACTTCCGGTCCCAGCAGAAGGAATGTTTCCAATCGTGGGTTCCACATATATGTACTGCTCCTCCACGGCTGACTCGTTTTCACCGGCGTCTGAGAACGTCTGACTCCAGTACCAGTCGAACAGTTGAGTCGTTGCTTCTGAGACGACGTGATCATCGGCGACTACAGTCATTTCAAAGTTGCGGTCAACAAGCCAGTTTATGTCGAGGTCGTCATCGTCTTGTCCGAATGGATTGATCAGGACTTCAGCAGTCTTCAACCAGCCCATGAAGAAGAAGAACTGCAAAAACAAAAAGCGGGAAACTGAATAATCTGATCACGTTATTGATTGGTTAATTCTGGCACCTTACCTGAGTGAAGAGATACAGGGGAACCGTGTCTTCGTCCTGGTGAACGCAGTCTGTCCGGGGAAGTAGATTCTGGCAGGCGAATAAATGGAAGAAGTAGTACGTGTAGACGACGAGCGTGACTACCTGAGACAAGATGGCATTTCGCTAAGAAAATAATGCTATGGCATTACAATGAAGAGTTGGACATTCAAAAATTACTTGAGTATAGCACATAGGGATATTTATCCAATTGTAGAGCCATGCAAGGAGGAGAGAATCCATGTAGCCACTCATCGTATGAAGCAGTTGACATAATTGCTCTACGCTGGGCAAACTTCCTTCGTCGGTGGCTCTGTTGTATCAAAGAAACGTTCACATTTAATAAATTAGAACCAGACATTTGTGAGCATTCACAAACGTACTGAGCGGCGGTTATGGCGGACCACTGCAGGACAGTAATCCAGTGGGGGCGGTACTCGTCTTCCAGTCGCAGTCTTCGCATCTCGTAGAGTTCGTCTTCGGTCAAGAGACCTGCGATGAATAAACTAGTTTAAAATTTAGAAATTGTTGACTGCAATCTAGTAATTGCAATTGTAGCAAGTATACCATGATCGATGAATTTGGTTCGTCGTTTGAATCGATCTCGAACGGGTGCGCACATCGTCCTCATCAGAAACGTAAAGCTTAGGCAAGCATAACGAATGATTTGTTTCCGCAAATTTCTGCATCGGCCATCCTGCAAGCATCAACGAAATTTACAGGACTTACCTACTCAGTAAAGAACATTACCAAGCTGTATCCTCACCAGGCCGTCCATATGTCCAGCCAAGGCTACAGCAGTTCCGTCGGGCCATGGAAGCGTAAAGAATTGTTGCCACCAGCGAATGTAGACTTGTGTCACAAAGAAGCTCAAGAAGAATTGAATGTTAATCTTCTCGACGTACAGACGACAAAAGTGGGTGAACCTCTCAAAGTCGCTAGAATGTAGAATCCGGTAGTCCATTAATAAGCTCAGCTTGTGACGTGTCCATAGCCGGTCAAGTTCAACTTACTATCGTTGTTCGTCACTCATCACCATCCGGTAGGAGAAGCTCAACGTAAAGTAACTCGCCACATAAAGCGTCATATTTGGCCAAATTATCTGGTACAAACTTCCCTTCCATCTTCAACCACCAAATATTCACAAGATTAGCCAGAATTCGTACTAATCTGGAGGGCAAAGAATCCATCTAATAGCAGTTAACTTACAGGTAAAGAATGCTCCAGAATACGGACAGATCTTGAGCAGTGGCCAAGTCCTCGGTGTATACGATTGTCATTTTGGGCCAGAATTGTCGAATCGGTCACTGAATAAAGTAAATTGTAAACTGAACCAGCTAATTTGACTCCTCACTTTATACTTTTCGAAAAAAATCCCAATATTGAAATATGGACATGGATAATTACAACTTCACACTTGATCGCGATCGGCTGGAACGCTAATGAAGATTGAAAAAGAAAAAGATTTCTCCTGCAGGATTCCAACGTTTGCAGGTTGCAACTCGCATCACACAAACAAACGTGCAGGACGCGGAAGCTGTGTTGTCGAATTGAGTTGTCAAGGAAAAGAATGGGATGGAAAGTTTTCACATCCTTTCTCCGTTCCGCTTTTGACGACTGCCCTTCCTGCTTTCTGATATCACTCACCGACTTTTCTGGCGACATTTCAAATTTCAAGCAGTATCATAATTAAGTTGTACGTTAGCCTGGTCGAATTGCTCCATGAAATCTATTGAACAATCAATTGAGTTTTTGAGTTAGCCATTCTCAATGAAAAGAATACATTAGCAAATGATTGGCTTGGATGGGAGCAGCAAATGGGCGATGGATTTGCTTCGCGTGAAGCAAGAAACGTTCTTTTCGAATTTGTCAGCCAATCCCATTGCCATGCCAGTCCAGATCGAAGGTGCGTAGAAGTAGTAAAAGTATACCGTTTGAGCAGGGAGAATCCATTCACAAATCCGTACTATCATTGACGCTGTCGTGATTCTTGGTTTGCATTTGTGTGTCAATCGTCAAACGACAAGGCAGGCAGGCAGGCCAAGGCAGAGGCAGCCGGTTTATCTTATCTAGACTTGCAAAAACGGTGGTATTTATTGCCACACAAGCTGCGTGAGACGAAACATATCGCATTGATCTCACATTCTCGTTTCCAACCCGAGCTGTCAATTCCAAGTCCGTCGATATTTTCAATGAACGAAAGCAGAAAGGAATAGCGAATAGCATTGCCATTTGCCTTGCACGACGTAGAGTCTACGGGACTGGGGACCATGGCTAATTCATGCGGCACGAATTCTGCAGTGTATACGAACATTCATGTGTGCAGAATTTGCAATTGTGACACTACAATGCAAAAAGGGGATTCACGGGCATGGGAACGACGAGCGGAGCGTGTAACCTTCATAAGTTTATACGTTTATACTTCATACTTCATACTGAAAAACCCGAGTCTGGCCTGGAAACAGCCAGAATTGCATTGGAAGGGGAAAAGCAGCACCACAATACGTCAGAGTTTAGATGGCAGGGTCTGGACTCGTGAAATTCACATGTAAAATCCGTCTCCCGTGCGCCTTGCGCGAGCACTTTTCCGAGACACAATTTCGGCACGGCATTTGCGAAAACCAAAATATAAAAGCAGGGCAACGGGCATAAAAACGTCGTGCCTTTTTGCCTTTCGCATGTTGCTAACGATTTTTGGAATGAATGTGCTATAAACTGTAACCCTTGCCTCGTTTCGCAATTTAGCACCGTAAATACATAAATGTATAATGCGGTATAGCATAAACCCTAGAATTATAAATTGAACAGCCATGCCACAGCACCACAAATCGTGAGCACGCAGGCAGACAGGCTGGCAATAATGTCAGTCACATCACACAGATTTGAGATTTGAGGCGTCATTCAGCCAAGTGCTCAAAGAATAAAACATCAGAATCTGGTAAACAGTTTAACTTTCATTTTATGCAGCATAATGCAATCATAATATCAGCATCAGACTTATCATTTCGCCCTCACTCTTGGCGGCTCAAGGTCCTTCTTCAATTCACAATCTCAAACTGAACCAAAGACCAAAACCCAAGCCACTTGTGCAAAGTACGGCACGGCATGGCACAGTACTGACAGTACGTCAGCCTCAGTCAGCCAGCCAGCCGAATGCCACCAATAACCACTAGCTCGATGATCATCCATTTTGTACAACAGCAACAACGGTCCAAGTCGAGATCCTGTAATCTGAATACTTGAGCTAACCTTTCAGCCTCTGCTCTGCACCCGACTCGACCGACACTCGAGTTGGAACACAGCACATACAAATACATACATGCAAAATCAACGAAATTTCCACAGCATTTTGCCCTGTCGTCGTCGTCTCGTCGCAGAGTTTCTGCTGCTACTGCTTCTGCTCCAATCGAAACCCATTCCACGCACTTGGTTCCTCGTTTCGCCATTTCCTCGTAATTGCATCCATCTCAGCCCAGTCAGAGTCCCAGTCCCGAGCCGGCCGTATAAAGTAAAAATACCTACTCAAATGTCTCGCTCTGGGGTGGATCATAAAATAAGAGTTTTAAGAGCAAATTATATCCGCTGCTGCCAGGGCAAGTCAGGCCAGGCCATGCCATGTTTCGCTGCTGCTAAGCACTCAGCCTAAGCCCAGGAGTTGCTGTTTCTGCTGCAAGTTTTACAAGTGGGTCTTGGTCTTGGTCGGTCGTGGGTTCGCAAGAGTAGTGCAGCAGCAGGCCAGGATGAGAATGTATGAGAAGAGTGCTTCGTGGTTGTCGTCGCCGTCGTCAGGTCGGAAATCCATTCACGAGGTTTGCGTTTTGTTTTGTTCACGGCAATAAAATATGCGATTGGGGAGACCCACATATATTTCCTACAAGAGGATTTCACATATTTCGCCTTGCTTGCCTGCTTGCACGGTGCAAGCGTACGCGTAATGTAAGTTTATCTGTGCCTGAAATACAATACGAGGAACATCGAACGGTGGTGCAGCCGCAGCAGTGCTGCGAGGTGCCTGCTTTATAAATTCAGAGTACGACAGAACAAAAAGCGATTTATAAAACGCTCCTTCGCGTTCCTCGTCTTCGTCGTCGCTCCTTTCCTCGCAACCTTTTCATGAGCCCCATTGCACGCTAAGCTGAGCTAAGCTGTAACTTTTATATAACTTATTGCATGAAAGTACTCTGTACAAATGCAAAAGGTTTCATCGTCTCCTCTTTCCAAGCGGTTCTACGCTTTCAGAGGAGAGGAGCAGTGCGAGTGCAGTGTTGTCAAAACTTTTTTCTGGTACAAGGGAAAAAGTCGTTGTCGACTCGAGTAGAGGGTTGCCAGCTTTCTCGCGGAGGGTCGTCGCCATTATCCTGACCTGGCCCTTAATTGGAGTTAAGCGTCTTTAAAAATGCAGAGCGTCGTTAGAAAGGCGGCGTTCACTGTTGGTCAGCCGCCAGCGTCGAATTTCTGTCGATGTGCCTCAACAAAATGGCCGCTCTGGCGTACGAATAAACGAGTCGCTCTGTGTTTCAAGTTTCCACGCAGTACATTTTTTCTCTCCTCTGTGCTTCCATTATTCTGCCGTTCTATCTCTTGCATATTTCGCATCTGAGCCGTCCACCATGCCACATAATCTCGAAATGCATTGAATTCCACATACGAGCACGGGCTAGACAGGCAGAACCAAGCCACTGCTGAAGCCATGGCTCCCGAGCTGGCTGTTCTTGGACGAATGAAAACATACGTTGTCGTTGCTTTGCACGAATAGGAATAGGCGAAACTGGAAATCATCCACCACCACCACCATTAAAGAGTATTATACAAGAGGCAGAGCACAAGAAGAATCTTTTACTTATACATTATTTTGTTTGCATTTAATAATCATAATAATAATACACAATGTTCAGCAGGCATTGGGTTATTTGAGAGATCATGTAGTAGTCAAGTCAGTACGGCTGGCACTGGCATTATTATTATTATTACTAAGATACTCTCTCGACACTGTTCTGCTGCTGCTGCTGCTGTAATAATTCTCTCTTATTCTCGTTTTATTCTTATTATATATATTTAATAGAACGGACGACGACGACACGACTAGAAAACTGCTCTGATCCATCACAACAATCGTACCCAGTTATAGAGTACATCATGGCGTTCTAATTAGACTCCTCGTCTCAACTCCAAATTTCTGTTTTAACTTTTATTCCGTGGACAACAGCCTGAGTCGACCCTGATGTGAGGTTCAGGACCAGTTCGGGACACTCACTTTCCTTGCTATTCAGTTCACCATAAGCTTAGTCCGTTCTAACAGTTTCTAGTGCGATTTCGTTCTCAACAGCGTCCAGCATCAAATTGCTGTTTCAGCCAAGCGTCTTTGTCAGCGCCCTATCGTATCAAACTACGCAAAGGTGCAACTTGGAACTGGAAAACTAAAGCAAACTCTTTTTGTACATGAAGTAATTGTTGCCTCTCTGCCTGGGTCAAATTTTGTATAGGTGAGTAGATTACAGACTAAATATTAGCATAATTGCATGGTCCGACCAGCATCCACAATCAGCAGCCCGTCCGTGCATAAGTGCTGGGGCACTGGCGCAGGACGCGCGTTCCAAATCCGTGGTCACGTCCCATTTGTGTCTATTGCAGGAAGAGATTCCGATATGGCCATGCCCGACGGCCAGTGCGGCTGAAACAGAAGCAATCAAGTCGAATGTGACAGACGCGTCGTCATGTCTCGCAATTACCTCAACTGATTCGTTCTCTCTGCCACGCGTCTGCGTCTTCGGTGTCCTCCTGACATTGAAATCGCGAAACCTTCTGAATTATTCAAATCCAGTGGTTGGACATTTGCATTAAATGTGAAGAAGAGTCAAGCCAAGCATTTATCAAAAGAACTGTGACAAGAAGGAAATTCAGTGCTATGTGAAATATGCAGTTCTAAAGATTTAAATTTAAGCATTTATGGAAACTCAGAGTTTTACATCCGAGCATTTCGTTCGTTGATGGATCGTCTGCTCCTGCAAGTCAACGAAGAGACACGCGATAAAAAGACGAGTTGCGAAACACTTGTTATTGTTGCCACCAACCACAATTAACAGCAATAATGCGCCTATGAGGTAAACATTCGTTTTTCATTCTCAAGCTTGTCAAGAAAAGAAACCGATTCTGAGTCGCGAAAAGCCAAGCATTTACGCCAGCTTCGTCGTACCAACTTTGGAACAATTTTACATTGCAATTGCCGATTGCGAATTGCAAGTAAGGTCAAGTACATCCAAATAAACTGAACTAGTTAGTTAAAGAGAGAGCCAAAACTGATTCATCGCAAGTCCTACAAACTTTCAAGCAAAGGAGCGCATCCTTCTTATCAACCTGCCTGGAAAAGATAAGACGAATAAACCAAAGGATTATTGGTGAGTGCCGTTCCGATTTTGCCCCAGTCTTGCCTTGCTGCTCTCACGAGCTCAGACACTTACTCAGCCTTTTCTCGTTCTCGTTCTTTGATTTCCAGATCTTAAGAATTCATTACATGTTAAAGTACAATCAACAACAAGATTACTAATGGTAGCCTAGCACAATAGCAGTAACAGAAACTTGAGACTTTTCAAGAAAATTGCCAATTCTGGCCCGTGTGTCAAAAACAATTGTTTACGAATAAGTCGCTGTTATCTGTCAGTATCAAGCAAACGGGTTCAGCACTCCGCCTCAGGAATTACGTCGAAAATTTAAAAAAAAATTTAAACGCTTATTCTCTACGTCGGCACCGAAGAGTGAACGGAGAATCCCAAAGATTTTTGTTTAATGCTATTTTAACAAATAGTTCGTGTGCAAGTGACTTTAATCAACAACTCAAGTCTTTTATTCTTCACTTCATCCTCGCTGTGTTAATTTCCAAAACAACCGTTCTGCGTTCTTTGCTCCACTACGACAATTGTTCAAAGTACTTTGTAAAGCGACCGAATCTGTGAAGGACCGCACGCGCCGAAAGCAGTTACTTTCTCCCGTGTATGAATGCATTACAAAAGTATTATTTCAAACATTTATGCGTACGTTTCAAATTGGTCAACGACAACCACGCCGCGCGAGTACGACTCCCCGAACTTCCGGTCAGGGTCACGAAACACCAGTCATCAAATTGTGAACTTAGCCACAGAGTGAAGCAACGTGAGACTTTGAACACTGTCGAAAGGTGATTTAGGCTTAAGTAGACATTTGAGAAACCCGTGGTGAAGGTCGCCCGCTGTGGCTGCGGGAAGGAAGAGAAAGATCCGACGAACTGAACCCCAGAGTTTAACGGTTCGGCTGTTATAAATTGCACATATACTCAACAAGGTACAATAATAATTTATTTTAGAAAGCAAAGCTTGCGATAATTATATTTATTGTAAATGAAAGAATCATTCTAGTAATTTTTTATGACAACGTATTGTTCTCATCAAATTGACTTTAACTACATTGAAAGAGTGAGTTATAATCAATAATATTTAAAGACAATTGCAAACCCAGTCAATCCTTCAGTCTCACTGAAGTTGCTGTTACAAAAATTATTGTGATTTTAGTTTGTAAGTTTTGAAGCTAAGATAGACTGGGTGGAGGCTGAGAGAAGAACAAGAATATCAATTGCGCCGTCAATTCACTTCTCGTCTCGTACTACTACCACAACTGCGATCCACTGATCTTATTCAACAACATATATATGCATTTCTCGAATTCTCATTGCACAATTAGATAGGAGCAATCGTTTACATTCATAAGTATTAACACTTTGTGGGAGGAGAAAAACCGCCAAATTACCTTTACTACGTGGAGCTTGTCTGCAAATTTTGTTGTGCCGTGTGATGGTTGACTCGTCCTCATCCTCAATGAGTGGACTCGGGAGCAACGCGGGATCCGGTGGACTCAACAGCTCAACCAACGCGACAGCGTCCTATTTTGATCCCTTCACTTCTATGTCATCCTTCGGGTTCTTCAACCCAAAGGATCCGAGCGGTTCATCATCAACGGGCGGCAGCGCGACTGCCAACAACTCGAGCTCGCTGCATCTCGGCGGCGGTAGCTCAAGTCTCAACATTGGAAATGCTTCCAGTATTCTGAACTCGGGCGGAAACTCCGCCAACGCTTTGTCATCGCTTCTCGGCGGACTTGTCCAGCAACAGTACCGCAGTCAACAGGCTCCGGTTCAAAATCACTGTAAGTCCTTGACGGAATTTCAGCATTTTGCTCCCGTCTTGTTTTCTTTCTACCTATGTCTCACTTTCACGCTTCTTGACGTCAGCGTCGCATTTACGTCCGTAATAATTTCTCAAATAATATGGCACAATAACGTTTTCGCTTGAATTCAACCTGGAATTTATGTTTCATTAGCTTCACGTTTATACCTGAACATAAAGTGTAGAGTTTTATGCTTTATGCCTGAACGCACATCAAACCGAGCTGCACCAAAGCATATTTGTACAGCTTGGCTGTATTTCGTGACTGGGACGTAGAAAAATAACCGTTCACATTTTCTGTTGTAAATGCCTAAATCAAGCCTGACATAAAAGCCAACGCAAGCACTCAAACGTGCTTTCGTCTCATTTTCCATTAAAGCAGCAATAAAGTTTTAAGAACAAAACCAGACTCGAGACCCGAGGCGCCATGTCGTACCCTGTGACGTTAAATGCTAATGCTAATTAGCTAATTTCTTGCTTCTAGTTGGACAAGGGGCTTCAAAGTCGCCGACGTACCAGTCAAACTCACCACCGTTCGGTGGACCAACATCACCATCGTCGTTCTATGGCTCTTCAAATACTTCGAGTATTAGCAACAATCAGCAGCAGCAGTCTTCATTCTCGTCATCGAACTATGCAGGTAGCAAGTTCCCTATCACCACATTCTCGATTGAAGACACCTTCCAGCAAGGCAGTCGAATGAATAATGGGACGATTGGAATGGGAGGCGGCACGGGCCTCGGTGGCCTGGGCTCGGGCAGCAGCCTGGGGCTCGGATCCGGGAGCAGTCTCACCATCGGAAGCAGCAATGGTCTGGGTGGATTGGGGAGCGGCAGCACGTCATCCAGCAATGACCTTCCGCTCTCTCTGAACCTCCCCTCTGGAAATTCGACTTCATCCTTCTTCAACCTGGATGATATTGGCCCGTCTTCTGCATGGAGCAACAGCTCCACCAACCAGTTTGGCAACAGCAACAACGCTGGACCGATCGGCTCCATGACGAGCAACAGCTCGACGTTCAACAATATTATTGGTCACTTTCACAGCGGAAGCACGAGTAACAGCATGTCACCGCCTGCTTTTAGCTCCAGCACGTACAGTAACTTCAACAGCGCTCCTGGCGGCAGCACTTCCTTGTACAACAGCACCAGCAATCAGAGCCACCCACGCATGGGTTCCAACAGCAGCCCACCGAACTACCTCAGCAACGGCCCCTCTTCTCACCAGACCGGCCTGGGGTCACGGGACATGAACAACCATCGTGGCATTTCTGAGAGCAGAGACCGCGACATGCTTCTGCAACGAGAGAACAGTCAAACTGACGTCTTCAGCGCAAGTCGTTCCACGGGAAGCTACAGCTCTGGCTCAAGCAGCAGCATCTTTGGCTCCAGCAGCAACAATACTTTTGGTTCGAGCAACAACACCAATAATACTTTTGGTTCGAGCAACAACACCAACAATACTTTTGGCTCTAGCAACAACACCAACAATACTTTTGGTTCGAGCAACAACAGCAACAATACTTTTGGTTCGAGCAACAACAGCAACAATACCTTTGGCTCGAGCAACAACACCAACAATACTTTCGGCTCGAGCAACAACAGTAACACGTTTGGGTCAAGCAATAACAGCAATACTTTCGGGAGCAGCAACACTTTCGGCAGTAACACATTTGGAAGCAACACCTTCGGAAACAGCTCCAACAATACTTTTGGAGGTACGTTCGGAAGCAGTACAAACAGCTCCAGCCACCAGAATGAGAGCACAAGCAACGCACCAGGAAATCAGGGCGTTCGTGAGACGGGCATCATCGAGAAGCTTCTGCATTCGTACGGCTTCATTCAGTGCTGCGAGAGACAGGCTCGACTCTTCTTCCACTTCAGTCAGTTTGAGGGAACCATCGAGCATCTGAAGCTAGGAGACCCCGTCGAATTTGAAATGACGTACGACCGGAGGACTGGGAAGCCGATTGCGAGCTCCGTTACCAAAATCGGGCCGGAAGTTGTTCTGAGCGAAGAGCGCGTGACTGGCACAGTTACCACCGAACTCCACCATGAAAGCAGCGGGGAACTTCAAGGCAGAATCAGCTACGAGAATCGTGGCGAGTGTTTCTTCCTTCCGTACTGTCGCGAAGACATTGAGGGAAATGTGACACTTTGCACTGGAGACACAGTTAGCTTCCAGATTGCAACCAACCACAGGTAACCATGGTTCCATTAAAAGACCAACACCTCGGAACTTTTAATCAGCTCGTATTTTTTGTGTTACAATTTTCCGTCTAGAAGTGGAAATCTCACAGCTCGATATGTCCGCCTTGAAAATCCAGCTCAACCAGTCCGCTACAAGGGAATCGTCAGCTCCATCAAGGACAACTTTGGATTCATTGAGCGCGCGGATGTGGCCAAAGAAATATTCTTTCACTTCTCTGAAACCAGAGTCCATGAGGGCGTGGTTGTTGGAGACAATGTGGAGTTTAACATTCAGACCAGAAATGTAAGATTGCTCTTGCTTTGCAAAAATGATTTGAGTTGCTTTAAGTTTCTAAAGTATTAATGTTTCTTCTCGCTAATTTCACAGGGGAAGGAAGTCGCTTCAAGCATTAGCAAACTTCCGTCTGGAACTGTCATATTTGAGGATATTGGACTCGAAGTTCTCAAGGGACAGGTTAGAGAATGTTCTTGACTTTACGGAGTTTAACGCAACCATACGTAAAAACTGCAAGACTAGTATAGCATAGCCAGGCGAATACAGATGTGAAGTTGTGACATGAACATATGTTTTATGTCATTCGTTCATCTTTCGTTAGTCGTCAGGCATGAATGAACCAAAATGTCTCAAAGATTGGCTAATCACAACCACTTGCAAACTTTTGGGACCTGATTTCATTTATCTCGCTTATCGCTTATAACTTTGTAACTTTCAATTGGAATTCGTGTATTAGGTTAATTCTGCTAAGGTTAGAAGGTTAGACAAATCGCAGCGCAGCAGTGACCTGGGCGGCCTAGACCTGAGTTCAGAGTCTGTCTGAACACTGAACACTCAAGCATGAATTTGCGTGACACCCGTGCTCATTACTTACCCTGAACTCTTATCGTCTCATTCCATTCCCTCTGCCATTCACTTTTAAAGTTTATTAAAGTCTGAAGGCCACCGATACTGATGCAACAGTTGATTTTATTATTATAAAAGTGCAGTCCAAGATTGATTGATTCAGTATTGTAAAGAATTTTTCATGTTCTAGGTTTTGAAGCCAGTTGATAAGACGCAACCAGATGCCGGCATAATCGGCCCGACACCACGTTCTGAAACCATGCAAGGTCGACTTCGCTACCGTGGTCCCGACAGACAAGAACTGGAAGTCGTGTACGGCGAAAAAGATCAAAAGGGAAGCTTCACCATGCGACATGGCGACTGGGTGGAATTCCGCCTGGCCATCGATCGCAGGGACAAACAACAAAGAGCCACAAGTATAATCTTGCTGGAAGAGTCGTTCCTAGTTTCTGGGGAAAGACGCGAAGAGGGCGTCATTTCAGCCATCAAGGTTCATTCGATAAAATTAAGCACATGAAATACCTGAGAATACAATTACTAACCCATGTCGGTTGATATTGTAGGATGATTGCGGTTTCATAAATTGCGCCGAAAGGGATTCTAAAATGTTCTTCCGCATAAGCGAAATGCTCGACTACAATCGCCCGCCAAAAATTGCCGATGATGTCGAATTTACCATTATTCCGGTAAAATATCTCAACATTTTACAAGAAATACATTCCTGTGCCTCATATTTACACAATGTTTGCAATTGTTTCAGGATCCGACAAGCCCAATTCGCCAAGCTGCCATTCGCATCAAGTACTTGAACCAGGGCTCTGTTCAATTTGAACTTCCGCTGAGCAAGCAAGTCGCTGGCCTCGTCGTCCGTGAGCCCTCAACGCCATGGGTCAGCCAGGAAGCACTTGCTGGAATCTTACCGTCGCTAGCAACGTTGGGACTTCCTCAGAATGTCACTGATAGATTGATCCAAGGACTGTCGTCCACCGAAGTGCTTCACCAGCTCAATTCATCTACACAAGATCAGGCTGGAGAAGCTGGAATGATCACATATCAACTGAACGGTCTGAACGGATGGCAACAGGAGTCAATCGCTTTCCACTGGAAGGATTGCATCAACCTACGCAATATCCGTGCTGGAAACAAGGTAAATTGTTTACAAATGTTTCTTGAGAGCATTTTGAATCTTGGAGTACACTTTCTCATGGTCCTCGTCAGGTGACATTTGACATTCATCAAGTACGTCGCAACCGAGAAATAATTGCTGCCAACATTCGAGCCGCCGACGACTACGACTCAGACTACCAAACCAAGAATGATGTTGGAGGCGTGCATGCAGCCCAACCTTCTCAGGAGGAGAGTTCTTCTTCCCCACAAAACAGCGGAAGTACAAATGACCCTCGACGAAGTATTTCGCCGGAAGGTGACTCAGAACCAAGAAACCACCGCCCAGTTGGAAGTTGTTCCAGTGACGAAGCTTACTCGCCCATTGACGACGATCGCTCCGATGATCAGTCACGAAGCTCGCCGGACATTGACGATTTGGTTAATGGATCTCATGCAAAATATAGTAACAGAAATCGCAGTGGTTCGGACAGCAGCGAAAGTGACAATTACGCGAGCGGAGGAGCAAGAAGAGCTCCGCGATTTGTTATGCGAGGTCATATTGCTGCTTTAAAAGACGGGTTTGGCTTCATTGAAACCATGGCTCAAGATGGTGAAATATTTTTCCATTCCACGTAAGTCAACTTCAGGCGCTCAATGTTATTTTGTGATTGGGGTTGAGTGAGCTTTGAAATCTCACGCTGGGTTATTCACTCGTTTGCAGGTGTTTGGTAGGAGATTTTTCTGTTCTTGAAGTGGGACAAGAGGTTGAGTACGTTGTGAGTAATCGCGGCAGCGTGAGTGGAAAGAATGCTGCGGATATGGTTAAGCCATTGCCAAAAGGATCAATTAGTCGTGCCGAAGTATTTCCTGATGTTCTTCAAGGTACTGTTGCTCGTCCACTTCGTGGTGCAAATCCAGATCAGCCAGAGTACACTGGCCTGATCGATGGTGCAGATGGTCGTGGGTATTTGTTTGGTATTACTTCAATGCTCAATAAAAAAGAGATTCTTCAAGCAGGAGAGGCTGTTGACTTTCAATTGGACGCACAAGGCAAAGCTGTCAATATTCGTGCTATTCGCAAGAAACTCCGATCAGCTGTCGAGGCCGTCAAAGGTAACGAATCGTACTCCTAAACACTTGTACAGTTTAATTACGGTGTGCTTTCACTGTTCGCTTTATACTTGCAGGTCAATACGGTTTTCTTTCTTACGAACTAGAAGATGGCAAGAAGCTATTCTTTCACATGTCTGAAGTGAAAGACCACCAACATCTGAACCCTGGAGACGAAGTCGAGTTTGTGATTTTGCAAAATCCAAGAAACGGAAAATCGTCAGCCTGCTCTGTTGTTAAACTTGGGTGAGTTGAGACGATCGAAATACGATGAAAAATAAATACGCGTTGAAAAAGTCCCCTAAATTGATTGTAATTTCACTTGCAGTGAATCACAACGACCAGAACGCTTGCTGAATCGTCTCTCGAAGCTGTCCGTCGATGAGTCAGCTCCTCGTCTTATCATCGTTCGTCAACCGCATGGACCTGATGGAAGTCGTGGCTTCAATATTCCTCGAAATCGCAGAATTCCTGGAATAATCAACTAAAATTCCAAAAAAAGACTCACAAAGTAAGATTAAGGTTTCACTTCAGTTTGTGATTGCATAAAACTTTACGTCTTCTTCTGCAACGAAATATCATCTCATCATACAAGTCAAAGTCAGAAATAATTTTTTAATGTTAGTTTTAGTGTAATTATTTTTAAATATCGATAAGCGTTAAGAACAATTCCAGCTTCGGGCCGCCGTATCACAGTTGTAGAAAAGTTGACGTGCGGAATCTTTGATTCTGAGCCGATGGACGCGACAGTTACTCTTTCAAGTGCATTTCTGGAAGCTTGACTTTACAGGAAGTTGGTTACCTCCAAATTGTTTCGCATTTAGATACTTAAACCAGACTTTGCTTTTGAACCTTGCATTGCGATCACTAGCGTTGCTATCCCCATGATTATCCTAGTTAACCCTAACCTTACCTACGTCCTCGTCTTGCTTATGCGTCCTTGATGGCGTCAATGGCGAAAGAGTCCTTAAAACTGAAAATATCATCTCATCGGGATCTTCCATTGATTTGACTTTCAGTTTTACAAATGCTAAAAGACTCACTTGAACTAACTTAAACTATGAATCTTTTGTCTTCACACATGCAACTGGCAAGCCAATATGAATAATCAAATAGTGAAACTTAGAATCTTAAGGATAAGATACTTACTACAAAAATTCTTTCGTAATGAGCTGAGAGGTGCCTCTTTCGATACACAAGTAACTATACTGCTAATTAGTATGCAAATAAGCTACTGATCGATAACGTTCTACATAATTCAATAGACTCCATGTCGAGAAACAAAATTAACGTCCAACCCGGTGGGTTCCTTACTTTCTTTTACTCGACGTCGCTTGATAGGCGTCAAGAAACCAATTCGGTCTTCGTTTCTTAAACCTTCGATTCGGATTCGGGCGAGAGTGAAATCAAACATGAACATGCAAGCATCTAACACGTACCTTGAGCAACAATTTTATAGAATTTACTCGTAATCTACCGTTTAGAGTCGTGAGCCCTTTGATTTGCTTTATTTACAGTTTAGAATTTGTCACTTAGCGTAAGCATAGGCTTGAAAGGTAAAGAGCTAATTGCACGGTGAATTAATCACGAGTCATGCTATTCATATCATTGCGATTGCAAAGCGAACGAACGTGGAACGGATCGCCACGTGCCAAGAACTGCTGCTAAAACGAATACGAGTAATCACATCCCATCACCAAAAATACGTATATCAGAGACGAAAGATTCACTCTTTCTCTCTTGCACACGAACGTGATCATTTTGAAATGACGACAGAAATTGAATCCAAAGAATCAACCCTTTGTGTTTGTGTTTAAAGGGTAAGCGTATTTTAGTGCCGCTCCACAGCATTTTTATTTTTGAGCCAGGCTCCGTTCCAGAACAAACACATTTTAATCAACAATTTCATGATCTTGTACCAATGTATAAACTTAATGGAACCTTAACGGAACGCAAACGTATTACGAGGAATCGTGTAGAAACTGATTTTCGGAGCACCATGAAATTTTCAACATTGTAACTTAATGTAATACTTCTTTTGTGGAAACGTTGTACAAATGAATTTTACTAGTTCTTTTTTACGTTACATAGAAATTATATTTATTCATCGTTACTCTTAGCCTATTCCCTTTAACTAAATTTTGTAGGATTTTGAACATATTTATTATTTAGGCGAGAGGGAAACACTAGTTGTTGAAAAATGCATGCATTTTGTGTGATAACAGATTTTCGAGGTTCTGCCGAGAGCCAGAAAATTTGATTTCTTCAAATAGCTCAAGTCATCTGTAATTAGCGTAACTTTAAAGTCTTGAGTTTTACGTACACTAAGATACTCCATGTGTCATGCTTAAAGTACTGCAGTTCTGTTTGTTTTCCACGTCAGTCGGGTCAGCGTTCACGGCAGGGACATGAAATTATGCATTTCACACGAATTATTACGGGAAAGTAAACTAGTTACTACGCCGAGTTGAAGGTCTTAAAAGTAATTAATCGTAGCAACCTATTGTACTTGTGATGTTAAAACATGGTTGATTTTGTTACCGGACCAGTACCTTTACTCTCTATTCTAATGCTAGGTAGGCTAGGCTACGGCTAAGAGTGTCGCTGTAGTGTTCTCATGTGTTACATCTTCTCGTCTGCGCTTCCAGGCGAGAAGAGGCTGCTGAAATGTGAATACGATGTGAGTGGAAACCTTGAGTGATTGCTGGAAGGTCGTGGGAGAAGGAAGGATTGATGGAATTTAGGCAGGGCAGAAAGTATTGATTCATGATGATAAATTGTGTTTGAATATTTAAGCAACTATTTAACACATTACAACACAAATGACTGATAAACTTTAATTATGCCTCAAATGGACACAATTAAGAAGCAGGAGCTAGGCGGTGAAGAGTTTTAACGTATTTTAGTGGTAGTTAAGAGAGGACTCTTATTTTTCTACGAGAATGGAGTCACTACGCCGCCGCCAACTAGTTCTCTCAAAGTTCTGCTTTCTCTAGTAAGTCATCACGTAATGTAAGGAATCGACTTACTAAAATACCACACGTTAAATTATGTGCCAATAATTAAAGTGACTTGATTTTGACTTACGAAAGGGAAAGTAGACGATACGAGTATATTTAAGTACATAAATGATAGGCAATTGTTGATACGCTACTCCAAGTGGGTCATTTGTGTTAAATACGTATGTGCATGTTTATATTTCCAGGATGGATTGAGTGTACTAATTTATGAGTCGTGTGTTTATTTCAGTTTGGAAAATCTCAAATCGGTTCATCTCCGTCAATTCTCTGTTAACAATCGCACCAAATCTAATCAAGCCAATTTTAGTTTTACCCCTTGTGATTTCCACGAGATTACAATTTTAATTTGACTCCTAAATTCAGGCGAATGTGAGAAAGAGTGAATTGTTCAAGTGCGTACGGAAACATGCAATCTCGCAATGTAACAAGACTGTTTCTCTTCGAACTAATCAACATGTTAAAGTATAAATTATTTCCTCATTATTATCTTAGTAATATTATCATGTATTTTAATGTATTAAGATTTCCTTCATGCATGCAGCAGTCGCGATCTTCAGCATGCACAACACGTTCAAAACCATTGTCTTTAAAAAGTTTGTCAAAATTACGAAATTTACGTTGAATTTATTAAAGCAGTTATAACTTATAAAGTCATAACGAATTCGCTCATTGATTTGCTTTCACTTCACTTCCATTTGCCATTTCTAATTTCAGCGCCGAGCCGCAGACTTTTTCTTTGGTAATACAAACGCACAATTTTCCTTATACATTCGAATTTAATTTTTTGCAACAGCAGCGCGCTTAAGTTTAGTTAAGCCTTATTAGCATTGGTATTATTTCGCCTCTTGCTGCGTTCAGATTGCAATAATACAAGGCCACCACGTGAGACCACGTCATAGTCATTGAAATATTTCAAACCCTATAAGATTGACCTGCAGGATTGTTAGACCATAACGACACTTCTCTAAACTAAGTCAGTTAATTAGCACGGCATTTAAAGTACTCAGAGACCTAAGCTACTTGCCTACCGAAATGACATCACGTGTGTTTCTTGAGGGCGACGCCCAGTTCACGACCTGTCGCCCGAAGCCGGCTGAGACGATACGATAATAAGCATAGCAAGTAATGTAAACGCAGGTGATATCTCACAACTGAGCCACGTATATACGTTTAGGATAGCACTTGAGTTGACAACACTCGGAACTGGAAACGCTTCATTCTTGGAATTCGTAATCAAATCCCACTCCAGAGACCTCCACGAAAGCCCCCCACGCCCACTTTGTACGCTCCTGTCCCGCTGTCATACGTATCGTCGTCGCCAGTTTGTTCAGAAAACACGCGAACCATCTCAATAATGAGTAATGACTACGTGATTTACATATTTATTAATTTTGTCAAACAATCCTTCCGGATGGACTGCGTAAGACAACTTTTGAGACTTTTTTCCATTATTGTAATATTGTAATTTAAGCATCAACATATTCTAGTTTCGTTTTCTTATTACGTAGCGTAGTCAGGAACAAATTCTCTCTCTCTCAACACCGTAAATATTCTAAGTCTACCAATACTGCTGCTGCTGTTGAACGTAGGGAACACAAGAAGCAATGAACTAGATAGAACTAGACGACGACTACAAATCTGAAGTACGAACACTAAACTGGAGGTATTTTGATTCTGATTTAGTTAGCACTCGAAACCATAACCAACCTTTCTTGTACCTAACGTGGAACTTATAGAATGATTTAATTTCTGCTTTTTCTTTGAAGAAGGTCGAGAGAATAATGTGCCACTGCCATGCTTAGTTTTAAGACTACATTAAGAGAAAACGTTGACTTCCATGCATTCAATAAGCAAATAGAGCAAATAGTAATTAGGGCTAAATTGTGAAACGGCGGTCCCACAACGGTCATAAAACGAGTAGGACATTTAAGATTACTTCCAATGCCAGTGCACTTGAGCCCACCTTCAAAATTCATCGAACGCAGTTTATTTTTCGAAATGAAATCGAAAGAGACAGAATTGGAACATCTTGGAGATTTATTTCCGTTCTTGATCCACACACGAATATCAATAGCGACGGCACACATTGTCCACAAATACAGGAAGACATTATTCTCCATCTTTCCCACGATTTGCACGTGGGACTGTAGGTCGTAAGAAACTGTTGAGAATTACCCGAAACCTTATCTTGCTTACGGAAAACTGTCGGTCCTATGAAAACGCTAAGCTACCTTTGTACTAAATTATAGGCTATTTTCAGCAGCGTAAGAAATCAGAGGAGCGCGGAGGATTTCTTTTGCAGAAGAAAGTCTTAAATCTAAAAGACAACAAGTGCAAAGTCGTTCATTAGGTAGACTCAAGTAAATTAGACATTCAAGTTCAAGATACGAGTGTAGTGTTTGTTGCAGAAAGTATTTTCAGGCAGGGCGAACGGGCGAGGTGAAGAGTGAAAATTGGCCAGGCTGTTTAGTGAAAGTAAGATTGAGCCTTTGACACAGAACCTTTCAATTCCGTGTTTGTGAATCCTTTGAACCACAATGTGCATACTTTCGAGTTCACGACAACTTGTCCATTTACAGCAAAGATGGGCGTACACAATGTTGATACTTCATTTTTTTGATCCGCTACAAATAATAATCAATGAGTAATCATGTGCTTTTAGAATGCTATTAAAAGTATATATAATTAGTAAAACTGTGCGGATCAAACTCGCGACCGCGCCTCGAAAAGGGTAACAAGATTAAAGTGAATTTGGAAATATTATATGCAACAAATTGCAATATTTATCAGTAGACGCTGTCCGTAACGAGAAACGAATTGACATTTTCTTTCATCTTCGAAACCAAACGCAAACCAAGTGCATTCTGTAACGTGTTATTTCGGAGATTCTCAAATCGATGCGATTGGAATTTGTACACAAGCCTCCACGACGACGCAGACCTTTGATTTCATACGAAACAATAACCTTACTGTTCTTAACCTTAATAGTGGCGCGAGTACGGCTAAGACTACGTATTTACGATAGCTGTACTCTCGTCGTAGACTAGACAAGAAGAGCTTTGAGTGTCATTCAACCGAGTCTAATCATAAAGTTGTCTCCTATGCATTACTTACACGTGTATTTAAGACTTTTACTTTGTAGCTTTCACTTTTACCATCACATTCTCGACCACAGTTACGATCAACTTTCAGTTACATGCGTGTATTTCTCTCGAGTACTCAAAATACCAAGTTTTTATTTATATTTTACAATGTGCCGTCTTTCTTCTCATTTTACCACAACATTTTCAACTACAATTTCCCATTTCGAGTCATTAGCGCTAAGTACTTAGAAGTAGGAAAAAATGCGTAAAATCCAAAAATCACCTTTGATACTAATACCAGTTTAGCAAACGAGAAAGGCGATGGCGAGAAGAAGGCGTAAAATATGCTAAATTATTGTAACACGAAAGACTTCACACAACATTGAAGGAAAGGTAATAATTAGTGTTAAGGTCTCTATTTAGTGTGGTCCAGTACGTTTAACTTCATCATTCATCATCATCAGCCGACAAGAACGTGCATCATCATTACTCATGAGTGATTCATTCATTCGCGAAATTCGACAACACAAACCCAAAAATGGAAACAATTTAGATTGTGATGTTTGAACTGAACAATATGTAACAGAATTTAATTTATGTAACTAAGACGTAGGCTAGGCTAAGCTAGACTAAGATAAAGTGGTACGTCGATCATGCTTTTGTGTGCTCGTATTTCTAGTATTCCAAGTTTTATAAACGAGAAGACCGAAAAAGCTTTTATTTATAACAAAACCGAAAAATCAACAAAAAAATCAATTCTAGTGTAAAGATCTTACTACAATTAGCATTAGAGATTTGCGTTTTGATTCCATGATGAGAAGGAACTCGAATCCTATCGAAATGAAAGTAATAATTCAGTTTCCTTTCGCTCGTTCTTTAAAGAATAACCACGAGACAATGAATTCAATCAAATGCTTGAAGGTACGTAAAAGGTATTAGTGTTTAGTAGCAATGCTTTAAACTTACGCATTCTAGAATATGAGTCGCTACGTTAAGAGTTCATTCCCGTCACATCGCGTCATAGATCACGAGCATTGCATGGAGAGACTGCCCCGAGCCTGTCCCAAGTCCTAAACTCAGGTGACTAAATGGAGCTGCAGCGGCAGCTCAGAGAGTGTGTCTGGAGTCCGAGTGTACATTCCCAAGCCCCTACAGTCCCCAGACTCATGCGAATTCTGCCCCGACTGGACTCCAGGGCACGCACGTGCTCCTGCTGCCTCCATACCCAGTCCGCCTTTATCTCTCCACTCCCAAGTCCAACCACCAATATCTCAAACGCCTCTCCACAAATGCGATCGATCTCCCTCCTAACAAATGAATCTTCTGAAGATTTCTAAAACCAAGTGTCTTGATGACTTAGTTACGAGTACCGTGCTAGGCTAGGATAAGCGTGTTGATAGCGTTTCGTAGCTATAGGATTGTAAGAGTAGCGAGCATTATCCTAGCACGAGAGTCTTACGTATTATGCTAACAAAATTTACTCTTGCAACAACATTACCTTAAAGTCTTGCCTGTTTCGAAAATAAGAAACCGAAATCTAATTGCCATAAATATACATCAGTAGTCGTAGCAAACCTGCACTGCGGCGGGCGACTGCTCCTGATCACGGGACAGAGCCCGGCTCGCCGATTCAAGTATTAACTTAGCGTCTGCCGTTGGCATTAGCGTAGCACTATTTCGATAGGGGGAAAAATAGCTGCTAGGCGTTAGACTTCTGCTAATGAATGTGCATGTGATTGTATGAATGGTCCAATGTTAAATTGAGGTGGTCTTTAACGAGATGTAAGCGATCTGTGCTAATATCATAACTTCTCAGGAGCGATCAAGCTTGTCGCGGGCGCGTGCCCACGAAAACGCATGGAAATTAAGCAGTTTCGAACTCAACTATTGAAAATTGATCTTGTCGTGAATTCTATTACATTATAAATCATTCTAAGTTCCTCTTGACGTGTCATACAGAAAATTTGAATTGCAAATGCAAGAAACCGGCTTAACAATAATCTTTGCTTCAAAACGTGGAAACGGAAAGATTTGAATTTATATTTAGATTATTGTTGTTGTCATTTGTTGGACTCATGGAATATATTTATTTACATTGACAAATTCTCGAAAGCCCAGCATAAATTTATACGCCACTGCGCCCACAAAAGACGACAATAGATGTGCCATTTGTTGAGTTTCGCGTTTCTCTAGCGTACGCCCGTTGTTCCCAACCTTGAACGAGATTGTCCACACGCTGACCTTGTCGCAATTGACGGCGATAATTCTGCACGCTTAATTCTCTTGCATTCACCCACAGAAACAATAATGCTCCGTTCTACATGCTTCTAAGAGGTTATTAAAGTATTTAGTAGAAACGTATGTGTGATATTACAAGCACTAACCGAAAACTGGATTTTTGAAATGACCTTTACCTGATGAAATGAAATACTTGTATTTAGTTTTAGTTTTACCCTCACAGTTGCCCAATTTCACTTTCCTTGCTGTCTCCCACAAACCCATCACATGAAATATGCAATTTTCATAACTAATGCACATCTTTGCCTTTCACTTTGCCCCAAATTAAGCGTAAAATGATCCTCGCACTTTGCCCTTGCAGTACTTTACAACTTTTAGTTATTCGTCACTTTAAATGATTTTATGATTTTCCATTTATCAACCTGCACTGAGTGAATGAGACATGATCACGAAATAATTCTTGCTTAGATTGAATTTTAATGGTTAGTCGTAAGTTGCGTCTTGTGCGTTAGGCTCTGATCGTTATTCTGTAGTTACGTGCAAGCACTCGTCTTATCAATATTTGTCTGTAGTTTAGTTTAAGGTTTTAAGAAGTACTTCTGTTATGTAATGCTATTACATAGGTTACGATAATTCTCTTGATTTTTGAAACTGATAATGGTAAAAACATGAAACGAATTCAGGCTGACTTGTGTGTTCTCTTGCGTAAGATGGATTATTAATAATGAGCAAATATTATAAATATTGTATAAATAAAAGTACACAAAAATCATTGTTATACATTTCCGTGTTTTTACGGCGAATTTTGGCATTTATTTGGAGCATTATTCCCTGAACTGCTTTCACCGCCCAGCTGATAGAAGTAAATTCATCATATGACCAATGAATACGCTCGACCTACATCAAAGTACATTTATTCATCGTCAAGCCTCAATTATACACTGGAACATGGAACAAGCTAGCCATACGTAGGAGGAAGACGTCTGCGTTGTAAATTCTTTCACTATTCAACTAATTAATGAACGAGAGGTGAAAATGATAAATACATTCGTCATCTGCACTCGCACTCTGCCACACGCCTGCGTGTTTACACAAAAACGTCCACTTCCAGCTCCTGATGGAATGTTAACACAACACCGCACCGGTGGGCGTGCAATTTCCCTTACAATTACGAATTACTGCAGCTTTCACTCAATGATTAGGTTCCTTTAGCACATAAAATAAATATCATTACAGGCTAACGGCTGCTATTTTACATTCTAATTAATTATTGATTGTTCTCTACCATTACCATGACCGTAATTAATTAATTAGTGCGTGAAAGGTTTGAGTTCAGTTGATGCAGATGTTGATTTGAGTCTTTGTCATGTAATGATTCTCCATGCAACTGCTCCATTTAGAAAACTAGACGTCAGTTACGTCGTGTTGTAATTTAATAATTTAATGGTTTCTAATTTCATCTAGTAAGCTACATGCTTATAATATTTCATTTTGTATAATTCGTAGTGTGACAGTTGGCTAGCTAAAATAGGAGTTAATAATCTTATTTAATAATTAAGTTGCGATAGATTAATTGAATACGTTCACGCCTATTTTGATTCTAGCATGAAAGGGTAGCGGGCTGAGTTTAAAACTGAACCCAGTCTGTGTTCGCAGAAGATTCCGACGGTTTACTAGGCTGAGTTGACGTCGGAGGAGCAGCAAATGGGTTCGCATTCGACGCAGTACCTGTCGGAGTCGGAGCTTTCACACCGCCAGGAGGAGGTGGCAGAATTCCAATTGCACCGCTTGTTGTTGGTAACTTGTTTCGTGGTTTCGAAGACGTCTCTCCGTCTTTCTTTGCAATTTTCATGTTGATTTTTATTGTTTCTCCTTCCTTAAACCCGAGGTCGACGGTCTGCTTAGGTTCCTCTTTCTCTTTCTCTATCGCTTCTTCCTTCTTTAGCCACTTGAAGAAATCTTGCAGCGCCACATTCAGATCAAAGCTATCAGACCGATCAGCAAATCCCACGCCCACAAACGCGTTTCTTCCGTTGTCGTCTTGGATGCGGAGGACGAAATACCGACTTGAGTCACTGACTGCCTCGACAGCAACTCCGGGATATGCCTCGATGGGACACTGCGCAAAAAGCGCACCAGATGTCTTGTCCTCCAACTTGATATAGCAAGAATTACCTTTGGAGACTAATCTCATCCGCCCCGTCCAGTCAGGAGTTTGCAAATTCCAGTCGTTAGCGCGATATCCTCGGTTGGTGGCACGCGGAGGAATTTTATACACGAATACTTCTGACTTTACCAATAAAATACTTTCGTAGTCTGTCATTGTTGATGCCTTGTGTTGAAATGGAATGAGTGACGAGTTCTTTCTTGCTTGGTAATGCTTAAGATTGAGTAGAGATTAAGACCTAAGAATACGAAAAGGTAGAGAATTCAGATTAAATCTCTCCCACTCCACTTGGGCATTGAATATCTCAATCCAAGTCGTCCTTACCTTCAGTACATTTGTCTTGTCAAAGCTTTGTTTAAAATTTGACGAAAATTATTCGTATCAGCGCAAGAAACACGAGTGAATGAGATCGCAGTTGGAAAGACTTCAGCAATTCTTCTAAACGCTCAGCCCTTTTGTTACATAATCCAATGACCAAGAATGTGTTAGCAGATCCCACGGAGTTCCTTCAAATCAAGACAGAAGTCAACCAGCACTAGAAAAATCCACTAGTCAACGATCCGAAGGTCAAATCAACTGCGTATCCTAACTTACCTTATTTGTCCAAGCAAATACAATCAAGACAGCTCTTCACCAAATGAATCACAGACTGAACCAGCTTGAAATTCATCAATCGACGCAAACAATCTGTTAATAATGAACAGTGAACGAATAATGCCCCAATTAAGTTTTGTGTGTTGCTCAGCAGAAGTGACAGCAAGTCGAGATTGTCAAATTCGTATTTTGTGGCTCACACCTCAGCACTTTTTAACCCCCACATACACGTTCCACGTTGTGCGTGCTAACTCGGCACAGTACAGTGTACACTGTAATTCGGTAGCTTTCGGAATTTGGCCGAGTCATGAGCATGAGAGTTCAAACACGCTCTAATTTCCCATCTCTCGTGCATTCGTCTCCAACAGAAACAATGTAAAATTATTCAAAAATCAAGATCTTATCGATATATTACAAAAGTTATTCTAGCTACTTAAGTTCAGAATAAAAATAGTTAAGGTTTAGGATACGTACAGAATAGATTAAGTTCAAAATTAATTTAAGCTCATACTAAGCCTAAGTAAGAATAGATTGCATTTACTTTACGATCAAACGCAATGTCGGAGATAACAAACGACGGGTTAAAGCTGGATCCTTACTGCGAAATGTTCATAAGGGGTGACCCCTCACTTCGCTCGATGTCTGCGCTGAGTAAAGTCGGGTTCCCGGCTGGGTGCTGTATCCTCGGGTGGACCGGGGTACTCTTTCACAATATGAGGAGCAATCGTCCTTTGTACGCAGGTAAAGCAGATCCTCAACGCCACAAAATATCCCAGACTGTGACCTGCTTTGACCTGATCTGACGCTTGTTTGTTTTGTGTGCTTGGTTGTTCTTTTAGGAGCTCATCGATACGGAATTTCTACTATTGTGGCTCTGGCTATTGGCTATCTCGGGAACAGATTTCGATACGCGTATATGTCTGAAAAAGATTTCCAATACTACCATTACATGACGCTGCACCCGGAAGATTTTCAGCCACAAGGTTAGATCAACTTTTTATTTCCCCCTGTTTTGCGCTAAAAGGACTCACTTCGTGTTTGCTCAGTCAGGAAATAGCACAAATTTTGCTTATTTTTGCAGAAAGAGTCAAGTATAAGAATTACCTGACCACCTGGGTGCCATGGCGCTGAGGGTCGACTGCCCACGCCCACGATTCTGCACTTCAGATTGTGTAGTTAACACATAGGAAGAGAAAATAACTTTTTCGTGCAAGTAGTTAAAATTGATGAAGACTCGGCAAAGACGTCGGATGGTGTTTCCTTACCCGCAAAATTAAGCTTGACTCTGGAAGATTGTTCGCACCAGTTCTCCTTATTTACTAGTCGAATAGTAGTAATTATTAACTTTCACATAGATCCGATGGGTCTTGTGCTGTTAATCTGACTTAATAATTGTTAGCATTTTTTCGCAATAAATTAATTGCTCTAATGACTGAATGCAATGGCAATACTTTTCTGTTTAGATCAAGACCAATTTTTATTTTTATTCAAGAAACTAAATTAATGCAAGAACTGAGTTAGCATTATTTCACCATCATGTTATTACTCTAAAGAATTGGCAATTTACCATCCAAGCATTTCTGTACCAAGTACAAATTATAAAATTACAATCAGTTCAAGAGAAAGCGTGCCCCTTAAAATATTCTTAAGCTAAAATCGGTTTCTGGAAGTTAACGTTGCTTTTAAAATATTGGCGACAATTTATTCAAACTTATCTACCACTTTAAGGCTAAAATTAAGTACGCAATACGCTAGAGTAATTACGCCGTGAAACTACTTCCTATTCTGCTTATTGTAAATCTCGTCATCCTCACGCCCGTCCCCGTTGAAGTCTCCGATCCACGGGTACTGATCCGGGCACTCGGTGCAGGTCGTCATGTACCTGGTCGACGTTACCTGGCCCTTCACTTTGAAGTTTAGCTGGCATTTGTTGGGTAGATTGCATGGCTGGGACGGAATCACGCGCTTCTTGCAGTCCCATGGCTCGAATGTGTTCAGCTGCTCTGCCGGCCTAGGCTCAGTGATCCAGAGCAAAGATTGCGTGGCGGTAACAAACCAAATGTTGGGCCTGAACAAAAGGACATTGACTTAATTTCCAAGTAGTGCTCTCTGACTTCTTTCTGCTTTAGATTTAAATATTCCTTACTGGCCCCGAACCCAGTCCAAGAACTTGAGCAAGCCCTTCTCCAAGTCTGCGCTCTGGAACCACGTCGTGTGGAAGGGCATCATGTACGGAGCACGGTTGTGGTTGTAATGTCTTCTGAAGTCTTCTTGGAGCCATTCAAGGACCTGGAAAAGAAATTAATACAACATAGTTAAATTAAATTATTCAAACCGGGCTTTTGACCTTTTCATATTTTGCATGCTGTTTGCTACAGTATCTTATTAGCATTTGGTCTGACCTGGTCGGCATCGTGGTTGAAGAGAACGCACTGGTCCATGTACGGGCAGTGACCACCTTCAAACGACTCGACGTAGTGCGAGTTCAGTGGCAGCTCCCATACACCTGGAGAAGGGCATGTATTATTGCGTGGTACTCATTAGCATATTGCATTAATTCTGAGGATGATGATAATTACGAACCTGGGAAGCTTCGGGTTGGGCAAGTTCCGACTTTGCATTCGTGAGAAATTTTGTAGTCCAGAGTGTACGGCCAGATTGGGACCTTGATTGGAGGAACGCCGACGGAACTGTCCCACACAAAGTTGAAATCTTGCAGCACCTGCCAATGCAAACAATATCAGGCTCGTGCTGCCATTTTACACCAACAAATGAAAAACGAGCTGGCCATATCTTCACGAACCTCGTACTGAGCATTTTTTCCCGGTGTCAAGTACGGCGCTCTCATTCCAATGATATCCTCGCTGCTGATGTTTGCAAATTTTCCGAGGATTTCTCTGATTCCAACCATTTCTTGCGCCCAAGTGTCGTAGCCCTCTCGCTGCAGACCTTTCTGTGTCGTGATTGTCTCTGTCGCGATTTCATGGCCTTCATAATGCAGCCGCTGAATCTGTTCGTAGTCAGAGTACTCGTGCGAGATGAAAAACGTGCCACGGATCGGACAACCGTTAGGGTTGGTTCGGTTGGGAGCGAATATCTTCTGGTACTTTTCGTAGTTGTTGATGTTGACGGCTCCGTCGAATGTCAACAGGATCATTTGCGGCGTCTGAAAGAATAAAGGCCATCAAATGGCGTCAGGCGTGGTGCGAAGTAACAAAGAACAATGCATATGGCACTGGCACACATTTGCATGGGTTCATCTTTCAAGTCATCGCAGTAAACGCAGCAACAATGCGTCGATGCCTGAGATCAATATTGTCAAAGCCAGACGAAAATGAAAGTAAATTCTGTTCAACCTACTCTGCTGCCATACAATGCTATTTATGACAAGACTTCACTTGTGCACTCTAAAAATACTCTGAGACTGAGACAAAGAAAGGAGACTGGCCTACAAAGTTAACAAGGGAAAGGACATTTCCTTCTGTTCTGCTCCACTTTAAAGCGTGCACAGAGTATGACAGATTTTTCCGACTGTCAATCATTCTCCATGCGCCTGTTGCTCTTCTGCTGCCAGGTAGCCAATTTAGAAAGCGAAAATGAGAGTAATAAAATCAGCGCAATCGCGATCTACCTTTGAGGGATCAATGCCGCCCGGAATCAGAGTTCCATCCTTCGAGCAGAAGCACTGCGGCAGATCGCAGTTGGCTGGGTCGCATTTCACAGCCAAATCAATCGGCGCTTCAGTGATGGGTGCAGGAGCTGGAAAATGTAGAACAGAGCACATTTAAAGAAAAACCGTGGATTCGGCCTCTGCCTGCGAGATGCGTAGCATTAATGAACGCCAAGTCATTTGCTTTTGCATGCTCGTTTGCGTACTTGTTGCAATGGGTCCACAGCGAGCTTCATTCTTGAAGGTACAAAACTTGCTAATATCATCAAAGTAGAGATTCGAAGGACATCTGGACTCGTACGGATGACCATCCACGCACTAAAAATAGAACGAGAGGTTGCAACATTCTTTTCGCATGCATTCACGCTTCTTGCACTTTTACGTACCTGATAGAAACGCCTGCAGGTAGCTGGGTCAGCAAAATTTCCTGATGGTTCGGGACATTCAAACAGCTCTTTCTCCTCCCCTGCAGCTGTAACGAGAAATCAAATGTCATGCTCATCTTCATTTACGTATGCTGCGCGTGCAAAAGTAAGCGTCCTGTCGGCGTCTTGAAGCATCGAACGGACCGACGCGTCTCAAAAGGTTGATGTAAAATCATTGCAAGCCTGCCCGAGCCGTATGCGTATTTTCAGAAATTTGTCGTCCGTCCTTGTTCTGCATTTAAATTTGCATGTCTCATGCCATCAGCGAACGCGTTTGACCTCAGATTTTGATGCGAAAGGGCCAGTCACAGGCCCAGAGTTCTCACGGATTCGTGTCAAGGGCCGACCGGTGGACTTGAGTTGGTAGGAATAGGAAGGCTCGTTAATTGGAACTCGAGCACGGTTTTAACATTCGAGTTCTCACAAATTAGGTAAATTAACGGCAGTCATAAAACAAAATAGTGGCAGCCAATATCATAGCAGCGCCAGTGCGAGTTATCCCAGTGTTTCTGTGCTTAATTTCTTTGCTATCTTGACGACCAACGACTTTGACTACTTTGACATAACGATGACGAGTTCGTCTACCAACTGCTATGCCACTCGATTGCTGCAGTTCCCAGCGAAGAATTGAGGCTTGGCCATCGTTTTTCTGTGGTACGACTTAATTATGCAATAATCTTCCTTACTCAATTGACTTGGTTCGCACATTTTCAAGTATTGTCCTGAGAATTTTGCATCGTATCGCTCTAATCGCAATATTTACATTTACTGGCTGCACGATATGCATCACAGCCACAGCGTCGTCAGGCACAGCGAATACGCCACTGCGAGTTGACTGTGGTGCCTCGATTACGTTGTAATAAATACTTTCACATTATGTAAATGCGACCGACGCTGCGATGTTAAATGTTACAATTCTGTTCCTACCCCTTAAATAGGAAACATGGTTTCCTGAACCATTCTCCCATGCATAAATTACGATGAGAGTCAGTCAATTTATAAGTTTGCCGTTCTTTTCCGTCGTCCGTCTCGTTCCGCTTTGGCTTTGGCTTACCTTGTATGAGACCAATTGAGGCGACGATGCCCACAACAAGGAACTGGATCGAGTGCCGCATGATGACAACCAATCGCTTGAACTGGACTGGAGTCGATTGACGAGATGCTGCCTCGAATTCTAACTGCACCAACAACAAACAAGCGAATAAGTATTGTGCATTACTTGGGAATTGAGATTGAAGGAGAGCACCAAATGCCAAACAGCCGAATGCAATGCAACAATGTAAGATTACGAATTATTCCGTAACAGGTTAGATAACTTTACTTTAAAGATGTCCCTTCCCTCTGTGATGGACTCGTCAAAAGTCGTCAAGATGCCAAAAATGTGAAATTGTCACAATCACATCGGCCAAGAAGCCAGTCAATCGGTGCTCATCGCACCAGTCAAGAAACCGGTCAGTCGACAAACTATTGTATAACAAATGCTGACTGCAAAATTGACTTACCAATTACGCGCAGCGTTGACTTGTTCAGTTCAAAGATCTAATCACACAAAAACACGGACGACAATTAAAAATATTCCTATTATTGTTGTCTTAACATGGACGGACGGAGATGATGAGACGGCAGGCAATCATCGGCTATTGTATTGCTGTCTATCACGTTCAACGGTCGAGGAAAGACTGACTTGAGACACTCGAAGCAATCTTCAGGCCGCTGTGGCGTTGTACAAAGACGAAATTGCATTTGTATAGAGTCGAGTAGGATTTCGAAGCGTTGCTTCGTCGCTTGTCTCAAATTTCTCAAGACGCTAGCTCTTTTGCTTTAACTCTGCAGGCCACGCCACGCAGCAAAGAAAGGCAAGTGACAACAGAATGAATGAATGCATTTGTCTTGTTGTACGCTATCATCGAGCAATGCATCATGCAAAGCAGTGCATAGCAGAATTCGTGGAGTTATTTATTAGTTGGTTGTGATTTATGCATCTTTACGTGTCTGCACGGTTGGAATTGGAATGACAAAATGCAAATCCTTCTTAAATATTAAATTTCCCAGAGCCAGGGTCCAACACCCACACAGTTTGGCTGTTTGGAGGTAGAAATGCAAGCTGGACTTCTTCTAGACAGGAACGGACGCTTTCCTCCTTCATAAAGTTGTGCATCAGAGAGAAAAGTGCGTGCACATTTGCAAATGAAATTTGGTTCCGCTGTAAGTCGCGAACAGAATGTGAAAGAATGCGAACGGAGTAAAATTGGTCACGGAATAACAATACAAGCAATTATTGCCATTGTTTGAAGAGAGACTTGCTCCAGGCTCTGCATTCTTATCTTCGAGAATCCAATCGGCTTGGTTTTTGCATGGGTTTGTGATTCCAGTCAAGATGCTCCCAGAAAGGTTAGGCTCCGCTTCTACTCAAATTAAAATTAATCTGCTGGATTCTGAAATCGTTTATCATATTCAAAGCTTTTTAAAAACAATTACTCCAAACTCGTTAGTACATTGCTTTTATAAAATGGTGTTTATTAAGCATGGGTGGTGACTGTTTTCTTCAAAATACAAGTAGACATTTCTGACTGAGTGCAAAGCAACACGACAGCATACAATTTGAATCGTACTGAACATTGAACGCAAATTGGCGATTTCCTACGACGAGCACCAGAAATGAATCGGACGTTATGTCAAAGAGCTGGAATTGTAGAATTTGCTTCGCCTCTGGCTACTTGGAGTGAACGTTCCTGCAATAAACCATAAACCAAATATGCAATCGCCGTTTATTAGTTTATTGATCGTTGAAAGGATTACACAAGAACATGCGGTGACGAGTGGCTACTAATACTTAGCTTAAGTAGCGAAAATAAACGTAAACTATAGAGGGGAAGCGGCGAGTCTGATAGAATCTTTAATCTGGCAAGGAAGCAAGCCAACCTTCACCTTCGGAGGTCTCGGACATGACGATCGAGTGGTCGGACGTCTGGAGCATTTCAATCTTGTAGGAGAGTTGTTCGTTATTGAGATGAAGCTTGTCATTTTCATTAGCTATTTGGTGCATGGACGTCTCCATCTCGGTGAATTTTTCCAGGATGCTATTTTTATCTGTCTTGTTCTTCTCAACCTGCGCCTCCAAATCTTCAACCCTTGCGTGCAGAACTTTGTTTTGTTCGTAAGCAAAATTTAGTTCATCATTTTTAGTCTGAAGGTCCAGCAATTCCTTCCTCATATCTTTAAGGTCTTGATTTTTCAACTGAAGCACGACCTCCAGTGACTCAATTTCTTTGCGGAGGATGTTATCTGGGATCTAAACAAAGACACCAAATTATTAGCAACGAAGTTCTATTAAACTGTGCCCTTGTTCTTAATTCGCATACATTCTTAGTTTGCTGCTCTAGCTTCTCTTCATGCTTGCGCTTCAGTGTGTCAATTTTCGACCTGTACACGTTTTCCAATTGGTCGATTTGGAGTTGGCGGTTACGGGCAATCTCCTGCAGCTGCAATTCTTGACCTTCTTTTACTAAAATAGAAAGAGAGTTGGTCAAAATGGGCGCACGTGGAACTTCGTTGGAAAACAAATCATCTCTACTTACATGCATCCAGCCGTTGATTCAGGCTCCGAGTTTCTTCGTCATGCTTTTCGATGATTGTACGAATTTCTTCCCTGTGGCATTCACGCTCTCGTTCTAGTTCAAGTATAAGCCCTTCCAGCCGATTTTCTAGCTCTGAAACTGAAACAAGCACAGAAGGTCACAGCTTTTAAAGTATTTGCCAATAGCAAGCTAAATTTTATGATATTTTCCTCACTTTTCCCATCTCTCGAAGTAATCTCACGGTTTAGGAGAAGCTTCACTTTGTCGATCTCAAATCTCTGATTCTGCTGCAATTCCTTCACCTCTTGGACATGTGCTTCTTTCACTGTAAACCATACAAACGCAAGACGGCTATATTATTTTGAACATACAATGCTTTCTATCATTCAATCAAATCAATCTTACGTGTGCTAATCTGGGCCTCCCACTTGGATTTCGTATCGTTCAGTTCTGACTCGTGGCGACTTGCTAAGGAAGACAATTCTTCGGCATGGCATTGGCGCTCTCGCTCGATATCGGCCAGCGTATTTCGAAGTAGTTCTTCATTTTTAGCTGCAATTGACAAGACAAAAGAGAGACAATCATCAGATTTGCTGCAATTGACATGATAAAGGAAGCGATTCAAAAAATACAAGCATCAGTGCATCAGCATCAGCTTTTTGCAATAAATTAAAACTATGCTGAACTTGAGAAACGCAGTTTAAAGAAATCGTGTGCGACTGCCTGTTCCTCCCAAAATTGGTATTCCTAAGAAGTCATCACCTGCCTAATTCTTAAGTTCACAGTCGGCCGTGGAGAACTTTAATTCTGTGTTCGCTTAGGGAGCAGTCGAGAATGTGTTCGGTACGTTACGTGCTCTTTTTAACTTTGCTGCACAGCCAGAACAGAACTCATAACGTCCCTGAAGTATTTTGACTTTCGTCGCTCGCGTGGGATTTTAACAAGAATACATTAACTATTGGAATTTTCGCATATGATTTTCGGATGCCCATAACAAAAATTGCAAGTTGCGATGATACATTTAACTATTTCCTTATACGATGCCTTGTTTACGATTTTTACATCAACTTTTGGCCATTTAAACGCTTAACCGTCACCATCACCAAACCTTTAACTTTACGCATGTCGTCGCCGTTTGTCTGCCTGCAACGAAGCGCATCATCTGCCAAAATTAATTAACTACAATACACCGCTAAGCACGGTTAGGCGAGAGTGATGTCATTTACCATCAGACTTGTTATCAGAGTCAGTGCTATTGGGTAAGGGAATGTGCTCGGAATCGTCCGAGTAACAAAAGGTTCCGCTGTCGTCGAGCGATATGGAGTTGGCGTGAGATGAAGCTACGGAAGAACTAGATGAACCCAACGAAGACGACCCCTCGGGTTGACTAGTCGGCGAGGTGTACGAATACTCGGGCCTGGCAGTTACCGTCCTCGTCTTAGTACTAATTTCCTTACATAACCGATCACGGTATTCAATCACTGTTTTGTTTTCCCCGTCACCACCACCAACGTTATCACTGGAGGGCGGAGGGGCCTTCAACCCTTCACGGACTTCATGATTCGGCCGTCTCTCTTCTTGATCTTCACAGGAGTTTGTATTATCACCGGAACCATCAAGTCGCCCTGAAACTTCTTCCGATCGATTGTCAGTCAAGAGTGATTTAATGTTGATAAGACGGAAGTCTTGCTCGGCAGGAACGTCCAGGCTTGGCTCTCTCGTAGCAATGCCGCTGCTTGTCGCCACGAGTTGATCCGGTGAAACATAATCCAGGTCAAACACTTCCAGAATTTGGCTTGACCCATCATATGGCTTGCTTACATCGGGGCTTTTCTTCCATTCTTCGAGATCTTTCCCAAATACGCTCTTATAGTACCTCATTGGCTCATCATCAATATCATTGTTCAAGATAGATGCAGAATTTGACGTAATCGCGCTTAAATGCTGCAGAGACGCCGTGGCTCGAGCCCTTTCTTCCAGGTATTCAGTTTTCGTGATGGATACAGAGTAAGTCTTCTTAAGCGCAGACTTCGACGACTTCGGATTCAGCGTTTGTCTTGTCTTGGATCGGATAAGCTGAGGCAGCCATGATCGGCTGGTTGCCAGATTCCCCTGTGAAACGGCTCCAGCACCTTGAAGAACGGATTTGCTGCTTCTTTTCTTTGACGCCCCACAACCCGGGAAATGTATCGACATAGGCATTCTGATAACAAACTTAACAGCGGTTACCTGATCTAACTAAAATTGAATAACTAAGGAATACTAAATGAAAATAGGACAGTTTCACCTAATCACAACACGATAATGGATACAAAACTGAGAATGTTCAACGCTACTAACAAATTGTGAAACTTCCACCGAAAGTTGATTCACTCAGCTTCTCAGACTAACTTGCACTTGTAAATATCCCAAAGATAACACGTTGTTTTCGGACTCTTAATCGGAGAATATTCAAGCTTATATCCGAGTTGAAGATACTGGCGAAATAGGCGAAAGGTGGTCGTGCTTACAGTAAACTCTCCACTTCACTATCACTAGTTAACTGGCAAACTTTTTGGAGGTTGTGCTGGGAACGACAACTTCACTACGGAAATATCTTTCCATGATAATTTACGCAAATTAGCACTCTGAGACGCGGCAAGCGTCGAGCTTCGATGTTAAGCGTTACGACTACGAGTATCGTGTGACAAGTGCGAAGTTCTCATTTGAGAGATGAGGCGAAAATGAGAATGAAAACCCAAATAGAAAAACACTGACTGGCTGGCTCGGGACAGAGAGACAGCACAGAAGATGCTGGCTTGACTATTCATTGTACAGACACACAGCGCAATAGCAACAATAATAATCGGCATCAAATACAGCGACCGTCTGCAGAGTACAACAATAAATGCATAGTTTAGAGAGCAGAAAGTGGGTACACGCACTGTTAAAGTTAAAGAGCTTAATAAGTAATTGCAATTGCAGCTCATACTTTGTACTGGTATTTTATTGCGAGGAACTGCAGCTCATCGCCATCAGCGTATCGTATCGTTCGCGTACGTGCAGGATAATGGGAAAATCGTGCAAAATGCGAATACAAAATGCAAAAGATGCCTGCCAATTTTTTGTCTATGTGTTTGCGTCTTGCAGGTTCTTATCTAACGAGCATCATCGTCAGGAACACATTTCATCGTCCATCCGTCCGCCGAGATTCCGCTCGAGGAAGAATGAAATGGATACACAGTTTGAAATAAAAATAATTCACTAATGCAAGGTGCAATGACCATTTCTGTATACAAACGGACTACGGACGCATGCTTTCATGACACATTCTCGCCGTTTCTACGCATACGCATGTTCGGAGGGCGGACAGAACAACGGACCCACATTCTGGCTGCTGGCTCATAAATATTTACGGCAGGTAGTTGGCACACTCGAGAACAATGAGTGCAGCTAAATTCAAATTTTACATTTGTCCACCGTCTCAGATGCACAATGGAAACTACATTCACACAACGACATTCTTGACATCACAATTTGGGAGGTTTGTAATTTGTGCAGTGTAAAGTTGGGCATGACAATCGCAGCACATTGCACAGGTGGGATTGTTTTTATGGCTCTTCTGCACCATTTTGTCCCACTCGCATCATATCCACACCTTTGCCTTGACCGACCAAATCTCATTCTCATTCATAAACGAACTCGGCACTCGTCCCAGGCGTAATTATAATTTGCGACTGCACTGCGAGTGCACTGCCAAATTTAACCAGGCAATAATTCAAGTGCGGACACGACAGTAAACAGAATGCTAATGCGAATGGATCCACGTACTTGATTTATGGGCTCTTAATAATCGGTCGGTCGGTCGATGATGATATAAATGGACATGCAGAGATTAACTCTCAAAGTCAATTCAAATGCGGTTGGGATTCACAACTTGTGAACCTTGAATTTCAGAGAACGAATTTGTGAAACAAAAGTAAAGCTTGGTTCATTATGCATTGAGAGGCGAGAGAGGAGAAGAGGCTATAAATAGGCATCCATTAGTTTATATTGAAATTGACAGCAGGGTTGATTGCCTACAATGCAATATTGGAGTACTGAATTACCGAAGCCACAAACACAAGAAGATGTAATTTGCATCGCTGTTTTTGCTTCCGGCTTTCATTCTCTTTCCTTTCCTTTCCCGTACGTGCGTGCAGCGCAGCAATTCGATGACAAATATGCATCATGGCACGAAGATTAAGAAACACAAACTTGAGGTCTTAAGTCTGAAGCGGCCAGGCTGAAGACGCGAAAGACGAAGATGAAGATGAGTGATGAGAGTACGTGAGCGATTCATATTCTCATCGGTTTGCGATTGGTACGAGTATCATCTGTCCAATGAATGTGGAATGTTATCACATCCCAGAATCAGTAGTGTAGAACAGGCGAACAAGGCAAAATACAAAATGCTAATTCCATCCAAATGCCAAAATATTGCGAAGATTAGCCCAACCTTTACATTGCATTGTCTGTTCAAATTCAGAATTGCCTCACCTGCCTCGCGAATTGCGATGCGATGGCTGGCGGACAATTAAATCTAGGTTTATTTGTTCTGAAATGGGAATAAATTCACGAATTCGCAAGAATGAAATCCTTACATTTCATTGTCTGCGGAGTAAATGAAGATGACGAGTACGAAGACGAGGACGAATTAAGTCAAGTTGGGGAAAACAGGTTTTAAAGATCACGACATGACCAACTAAAAACTACTTTGTGTGTTTCTTAATCAATAATCATCATCATCAGCTCTCAGATTGCATTGTGCAGTTCTCAGCGGCAGCAAATCAAGTGGCAGCAACTTCATGGGCAAAGCATGCACAAAGCTTGTTGCTTGGTGCGAACCTCACATGTATTTAGTCTCCTTCGTCAAGAGCAAGACCTGTTTCAAAACTTCTGCACTCTAATCTGCAAAGTGACTGTGCGTGCACTCAATGGGAAATTGGATTTTGCACTGCACAGCAGCGTTTGGCCAGGGTAGCCAGAATTGTGTGATCAATCAAGTCGAAAACTAGTTCAATAACTACAGACTGCGATAATCTGCCCGCAAATGCTGAATAAAATTAGAAATGCCTTTACATGATGAAAGAATTCTTGTTACTTGTTTATCCGGCCATAAACCATGCAGTAATTGCCTTGTTTCAAGTTTCATGATGGTAATTATCTATAAAAGTTGTGTTTTGTCGATATTTAAATTTGAAAGGCCTGGCTCATGACGTGGTTGTGAGTGGGAGAATTTTCATTTGAATTCTGTGACAGGAATTCAAAAGGAATCCAAAACCTGCAGCAAATTCCAATGTGACAGAATGACCATGAGTACGGCAATCCAATCACTTGATCGGTGAGGCCTGTGACATTTCGAAGAGGAATGAGCAAATGGCAAATAAACTTGAATGAACTGACATCAAGTGGGCAAACACTTCAAGCTTAACAAGCACTTCAGAGCATTAAATGCGCCTTTGTCTCATGCTGGTCATTAATTAGAGATTTGGTTCCTGACACCCTGTGAATATTTTTAGCATTGACAGCAAAAGGAAAAATACCAGAATAAAGTTGGGTGTTGACCCAAATTTTTCACTGAGCACAGAAATCATGAGAAAACAAGCAAGCATCAAATATGCACTGTCAACGTAACCTCGCATAAATGTGACTAGTGAAATTGTGATAATAAGAAGCAGATTAAGCCTAATAATAAAATGAAAAGTATTTTCAAGTGGTCGGGCCATGCCTAAGCAGCAATAAATCGTTGACTCGCGCTTGCCCATTCCACATTCACACTGCGAACGAATTATGACGATTGACATGAAAAATGAGTTAAGAGATTAGGAAAGAGAAATCATGTTTACACCCTTGAAGAATTAGTGAGCTCATTTGTCGCAGCTCCGAGTCAAAAATTGTACCTTGGCCATGCATTAATGGACAGATAGTCAATGAAAATCTCATCAGAGTCCCTCCACAAATGCAAATGCAGGCGAGAAAGAGCAAGGAACATAAACAAGTATAAATGGAACAAATTAAATAAATATCATTCATTACAATTCAATCCCGTTACACGAGCCTCAGTTCGGCATTGGCTTTGTTCTGCAGAGAACGCAACAAAGAAAGTGGCACAGCACGCGTGCATACGAAATGAAGAACGAATTGGAGCATTGTCTCGCAGCATTTTCCCATTTCAAAAACGACCGACAATGAATTAATAATAATTGTAAATATTGACACGGGACTTCGCATTGCGGCGCAGCACGGCGCAGAGAATATTTCTTGAGAACAGACAGCAATTTCAGTGACAAATGCAGACAAATGCAGCTATGCCAGTAATTGTTGCGAGTGTTTTCTAAAGGATTTCCTAATTTTAGGCTGCAGGAAATTGCATCGTGTTAATTGGTTCAAATTGGGCAATGGCGAGTACAAACTGCAAGCAGAAATTTCACGAGTCATGGTCGCGGTCGTGACGCCCGACCGGTCGGCACTACGGTTGTAGTCAGATTAGACTACACATACAATACAAAGAATTAATCCGTCCCAGTTTCAGCATTTCAGCTTTCAGCACCATTATTCATTCGCCCTATTACACGTTCATTAATTATTTCGCTCTGATTCGAGTTGTGAGCTGCGCTGCGAACAGATTCGGCTCTCAGTGCCAGATTCCATGTTTGCCTTTCCCAAGTCAAGCAGAGCCATTGGAAAGCATGAAATTGAGGAGCAAATATTTGCACTTGACCACATGTTATTTAACGTGGTCGTGGTGTGGTGGGCAGTTAAGTCTCAATTTACGAGTTGTGCCACGGACTGCATTTCCTCTCTTCGAATTTAAAACGCATTGTTATGTGCTGCATTACGAGTGGCCAGGCTAGCAAATTGAAGTCCGTGAGTTCAATTTAGAAAGCCGATAAAAATAGCGACACAACAACAGTCACTTTATAGCGGAGCGTGGAAAAATTTCAATCTCAACTTATGCGAGTACAAAAATTCAAGATTATGTTACCGATATTTTAACAAAACACATGTCGGGCCGGCCACCGCAAAGCCACCCCACAAAGCCATTTGTGTTCGTATCACACTACAAATCATAACGGAACAGTTATGTTAAATCGAAAGGCATGGCATGGCACGGCATTCGTATCTCCACGATCTCATTGCGACGAATCTTACGGAGCTGCGCTACGCTGCAATTCGTGATTGTGGTGTTTGTCTTTCAATGAATAACAGAATGAGATCTTTAATAGGTATATGTGACAGGTGCGACATGATGAGATGTGAACGCAGGTGGGCAGATACGAACAAGAAGGTGTTAATAAGTATGAACCCATTTATTACTTGTAGGTCACCGGCGTCATAACGTAACCCGTAATTACGCCTGTTGCAGAACCCAACAATTGAAAGAAGCAAGAAAGCCGAAACAAGGACCTATATAAGTATTTGTGTCTCGGCGTGCCCCTAACTTGCACACATCTCAAAGCTTATATTCAATCGCTCCACAATATTGACACAATTCTTAGATTATTTAGTCTCGATTGTCAAGTGAGTTTTGTGTAACATCACATATAACACAAAAGTATGTGAGCAAATAAGACAATGAACCATTAAAATATGCAGAAGTAACAATCTTTGAACAGCTCAAATTAGCTCCACTTCATGGCAGTTGGTGCATCAAAATGCTTCCTTTTACTTATTCAGTTACGCTCGTTTAATCAACAAAGCCTGACAAAACTGACTTTCCATCAAAAGCACTCTGAACCTGCATTAGCAAATGTGACCATAAATTAATACTTAAAGGCATTTCTTCTGTCAGAGTGAGATGAACCATTAACAACAACAAAAATGTCTGGTTTTGAGAGCAAAAGTGGCTGAAACGGAATCACTTTCTTCAATTTGTTTCCGCAACCAAAGCATGAAAAGGTATTTTTAAACCATGTTGATCATTATGGTCAAATTCTAACCACAATTCACAAATATGCAAAGTACCACGGCAAATGAATGGTAATCAAAAAAAATTTCCCTAATGGCACACACAGCCATACAGCGTTGATGTTCAGCACTCGGCTACACAGTCCAACATCTCAACAGCAGATGTCATGTATCTGTGATTGTTCGTTAACGTACTTTCTGCTTCAACTCGTCCTTCAACAGGTGCAGGATCATCATATTTGGTGTTTCAACCTAAAGTCTCTCGCCTATCGTTTCGCATGTTTGCAAAAAGAAGAAATGATTTCTAGTTTGTACTGACAGTTCATTCATACAATTTGCTATGTCAATGTTATTTCGACCGAGTAAAGTAGCCTGTATTATACAGCAAAGGCAACAAGAACCGGAAGAAGTCCAGTTATAAAAATGCATTAAAGGTAATTGGATCAGAATGCATGAAAAGTGCTGGCATAAAACCAGTTTTATAACAATGAAACATTTTGCGCATGGTTTCCGTCCTTTTTGTGCTTGAATTTCTTGACTTGACTTTATCAAATTGCACAAGAATGTGCTATCATAAATAGCGAATAGCAAATTAACTCTTAATATCACATGATCTTAATGTACTCTGCCAAAGCACGCCTTAATGAGAAAGGTTTAAGTTTCTGTGTGCTTGACAAGCTAGCGAGTGATATGAATCATGAAAATGTTCTGCGTAATACGAAATGAGAAAAAAAAATTATTCTTCCTCTTTTTCACACCTGAAATGATGCGCTTTTCGTTACTACTTAACTGTAACAGTAATTTCACAACTTAAAAGGCTTATGATTTTTGCCGAATTCGGATGCATACGAAAAGTGGAGAAAATCATAACGAAAATAATACTTTTCTAATTTGTTGGACCGAAACATTGACGATGGCTACTCCACGACGAATTTAAATTTCCTCCGTGTACCTTCTCCGTATTGAACGCTCGTCAATCTGTCATTTTTAAGATTGATGATAGATTTTATGCCACATGACGGATGGGAGGAAACGCGCAGCACAGCACATGAAATATTACTCTAGCATAATCCCCATTTGTACTCACAAAAACTAAACTCAAGTCGGCGCATTTAATTAGTGAACGGAAGTGCACAGATAAAAAATGTCGAGAAATGTCACTACATTCCAGGCTTGAATCTGATGATCACAGATACAAAACTTATGAATGAAACACAGCGAGTCTTAAGCTGGATAAGATTGAGGTTGGGCTTCATTTTTGGCTCATCTTTCCTATGTCTATTTTTGTTGTCGTTAAACAAATTTATTGTTTCTGGCCCACGAGTCAAGTGCATATGTCGGTGTCGCCGTTCTTGAGAGACAAATCATTCTCTGCGCTTTGTAAGGGAAATACATCGAGAAGTTATTGAGTTTAGTTCCAGAGCATCGGAGCAAGTAATTTTCCAGGTTACGCGCCTGCCCTCCATCAATTTTAAGCGTACGTGCCCAGCGAAAACCTAAGTTTATCGGACTTCGGGATTTGGAACGCTCCATAAACATAAACAATCAAATTAGAATCACAGAGCACGACTGGAATGGCACCATGAAACTTGCCTTATGGCATTACGTTTTGAAATTTATATAAAACAGTCGGCACGATGTGCTCTTTCTCTTGGAAACGAACTAATCATAATCACGGCTTTATTATCACCCTTGTCATGATCCCTGCGATGTGCACCAAGCTTACTGTTTTCTTTGTATGGCTTCAGCGCTGAATGACCACAGAGTAAAGGCGGCGCACGAAATCCTCTTAAATAGTGTCATATATCAATTTCTCCGATTTACCATTTCCTTCAGACAGACAGTCGCCTGCGCCTTCGCCATCGTGATCTTGAACATCTTCCTCGCCATGGTCATCATGGCCAAAACTATCATCGTCGTCGTATTCCGGATCGCCATTTGTGTTGTCGTACGTATTTGTGCTGTCGTCGGAGTCAGAGTAAAGTTCGTACTCACGAAAGTACGATGAACCGAATGGAGAGGCACCGTCGTCATCGAGACTGTTTTTAAACAGCTTCTTCTCAAAGTACACTGGACTGGTCCTGACTTTGACACAGGACTTTGGTGTTGTATTTGTGTCATTGTCATTCGCGAGTTTCTGCTGTTCGCCCGGGTCCTTCATGTCATTATCCACCGCCGAGGCGGGCAAGGGCAGCTGCTCAAATTCGATAATAGACACTTCCTTGGCAACTTCCACATCGTCTTCGTTCAGAACCAGGAAGTCGTTTGCACTCGAAACGCGCGAAATCTTGTGCACATGCACTTGCAACCGTTTTCCCTCTGTACAGTCACCACCGATGCCTTTCTTTATACTTTTTCCTATCAGATGTATATTGCTATTATGTACAGCAACTGCTTTAGACAAACTGGGACCCATTTACAAACTGGGCCACCTAAGAATAAAACGATAAAATGTGCTCTCCTGACTTTACTCTTAATCTACATTTCATAAAGATAAAATTTGGAATCTTCGGGTAAAATTTTTAACAAAAATTTAAAAAACACACGCCAGCACTGCACAACACAGCAGCGAAGTCACAAGATTAAGATCATAATCACGTTTGATCACAGCAATTCCACTCTCAAGGAAAGGAGGATTCAGCATCTAGTCTTAATCAATTATCATATTTGGCAGTACGTCGTCATGAAGAATGCGTGTGGCGTGTGGTCGTCCGTCCCATCATATCGTCCCGACTCTAATTTAGGCATGTTTGTGTGTAGGCTTCACTTTTTGTGGCTCATTACTTGATTATCATAATTTCTGAGTTAATTTTTTTTGCGATCGTCTCAAACGATGCCAACAAAAGAAAAATCAGCACAAAACACAAGTAGGATTGTGATTACACGACGTACAAGTTTCAGGTTGCCAGTCCCACACTTTGAAATCTGATCTGTGTTTTAGAGAAGGCAAAATTGCAACAATGCTCACTTCTCCCAAGAATGGCGCGTCACGACGTGCATGATGGTCAGGATCACAGTCGCCATAAGTCAAACTTCACTTCCTTCTGGCTTTAATTACGACTCCGATGCGACTGGCGGACTTTAATTGTCGTGTTATGTAATTGTACCCCACTACAGACGGCCGATGTGCGACTGGGTGTAAAGTGTAAAGCACCGACGCAAACCAAAATTGGACATTTTGAGACGGGGAAGTTATGCACAATTGAAAATCACTGCCGTACGTCACGATCTTTACTAACTGCCATTAAATTTAGCGAATCCTCCTCGACTGGAGGCTATCCGTCGTGCAGTGTTCGAGCGATCCTGGCTCGTGGCTCCCTGACTTGTGACTACCACGGTGACTTTAACTCATTTAACTCGCGAAGACGCGACTGCTTGGACGCTTTGTCTAGCAGTCGCACGCTTCGCTTCGCACGTTTTTAAAGTAATGATAACAAAATGCATGGTTCTTTAAAATTTCTACTGCACTGCTGCAGGTAAATTCTCAATGCCATAAAGGTGAGTAGTACAAAGGCAATAGAATCAGATAATTTTAATATTATTAGCATACACATCCGTCCTTTATTGCTGCACGAGGCTGCCACAGTCTTATTTAGGAATCTCTTTAATGTTATTTGCATAATACTTGTTCTTGTACTCTGCCCAATTTCACATTTTCAAAGTATTCACAATCATCGCTTTGCTCCGTTGTCGCTCGCATCCTCAACACTTAACATTTGTACATAGTTGTGCGTTCGTAAAAGCAAAGCAATGGCAGCTTGAATTGAATGTGATAAAATTGTATGACACGGCTGACACGATGCGTCTACGCATTTTCAGCTCCTCGCATGTCATATTTAACTATTGTGGCAACACATTTGAGCCCTCGACTCGACGACTCTCCAAAAGTTAAGTGTTTAGTTAAATGAAAATAAAAGCGCAATCGCAATGCTCGTGTACTCGAATTTAGGCAATCGGTAATGAAACGATGAATTATGTGCCTCCCAATTTCGAATTTGTAATTACTATCGCCGTGCCTCGCCTGTGTCATGCAAGCAGTAATTGAAAGAGCAAATTCTACCAAATGAAACTGAAATGAATGGGTTCAATGCTAAAAAAGTCGTAAACCATTTTTGCTATTGCTGTGTCCGCGGCATCGAAAGAGGCGACAGATAGTGTTTGAAGATGATCAAAATCGAAGGTCTGTCAATATTTGGCAAATGCGCCTGCGCATTCGCATTCGCGGTGAAGATACAAAGTTATCTGTGATTACGAACTTAGCTTCATGAGGCATGACTCGCAAGCTACACGACCACGAATTCTGACATTGACACGCTTGCTGTATATAGTAATTTTAGTTTGACTTCACTGCTCAGCTCGCCCGACTCCTGGACAACGAAGCCCATTGTCAGGTGTCGGTATGGCTGCATCCTGCATCTTTTGACTCCAAAGTTCAAATTCAAACCGCAAACGTTTTGCTGTTTCACAGTTTCACGTACCATTAACAGATTCGACATTCGAGTGTTCAATCTCTCCGTAAATCTCTTTCATTGTATTGCATCATAAATACACAGTCGACTGATTATTTAAGGATTACTTTCAGATGCAGCGGTGCGCTGAGTAAACAAACCACGCATGCTTACGCACGTAGGCGCGTGGCGGAAGATGCGTGGCCGCGCCACAAGGCTGTAGTTGCAGATGACAATCAAGTAGTAACGTGACATATTTCATCTAATTTTATCCCCCGACAAAGAAGACAAAGAAGTTCAAAGGAGTGCCAATACAAACCTGCTCTTTCTCGCCGGATCCGGTCCAGAATCATCAAATAATGAGCATTATTATTCCCAGTGTTTGCACTCACGGTGGGGCTGTTGCCTGAGTTTGAACTCGGTGCACTCGCACCTGCACTGCTAAAGTGCACTGAACTGGGAGCAGGAAAGTCCATCTTAGTCCACTAAAACATTCGACTTACACTTGATAAAATTGTCCTTGCACCTCACTTGGACTTTAATCAAAAAATCCTTTGTTAGGTAATCCCGATGGCATTCAAGTCGCGAGTCTCCATCACGATGCGTGAACTTGACAAACTGAAATTAGGACTTTGACTGGATTGACTTGGAGTTATTTTACAGTTTCTCCCAAACGTTCTCCAGCCCGACATCAGTTCGACGCATGTTAACTCGAGTACGGGTTTAAAGAATGCTGTTCGTGCCGGAGCATAACTGGAAGCCAAGAAACCCACACAGGTATTTTGTATTTATGGCAGGCATGCAGGCAGGATTTTATCGTGAAATCAGACTACGCAACAGGTAAACAAGCATAAAAACAATGGGCGCAACAGAACCACGGAATAATAAGAGCACCTGATTGAATTCTAATGAGAACGTAATCAAATATGCCGAAATGAAGTGCATGTACGTGACGAGCTAAATTTGGTGGTCTTTAATTTTGTGCTGTGCTACGCACAAACCAGACATGGCAAGGCCAGAAACGGTCTGAGTTCATCCCCAACAATGGAATTCAATGCGAAGAACAGGCGAATCCAAAGAATAGGGTTGTCGAGATTTCGGCGAGCTTGTAAGCGAAAACGTTTAGCCTTGACACATCAACGGAACATCGATGCGGAATTATTTCTGGTGAAGAATGAATATAGAATACAACCCAGCTGAATTTTAATTAATGAGACACTAAAGATGATCGTTATAAATGCAGCACAGCTTGAAATGCATTCCTCACTCACTCGCTCACGCCTTGGTTCTTCGCGTAATTGAATGACAAATTGATTACGGCCACAAATTATCATTGCACACCATAAAAAGTGAATCTGAATGCGAATGCAACAAATTACTGGTTACAATACACGTTTACCAATAAAAAAAAAGCAGTGGTACGCATACGCGTACGTGCGACTGTGAAACAAAGGCGATTTGACAGGGAGGCTGGTCAATTTAAAAGAAAAAGCCTCCACCTGTCATCTCTTTACATAAGCAATCATCATTCTCTTACATCAATGAAATGACTGCGCACGTTCCCAAAATTCAGAGGTTACAAACCAAATTGACCAAGTCAAGTCAGCTGCAGCAACAATTCATCAACAATAATATTTCATTGCACCGACTTTAATAGCAATAGCAATAGTCTTTCTAATGAGAGGGTCAGTTTGCGACTGGTGAGTGAAAGAGAAAGGAACACACTTCGCGGGCTTGTACACATTTTGCAAATTCATGTTACATGATGGGCAGTCAAATTAGTCGTCGTTTTAATTTGTTGTCACGTTCTTTGTATTGTCTACTCGCGTAACCTTCAATTTCTTGTTCTCGCGATGCAAGACGCATGAAAATGAGCGGCGTAACGAGCGTAAATGCATCTCGACACGTCATTTTTCTCATTTCAGGAATTCCTTGCAAATTACCCGTGCAAAAGAAAGTCGGAGTCGGCTGTTATAAGGTTTTGTTCAGCTAGTAAGCAATTTCACGAGTAATTATGCAGCGAAATGAGCGAATTTCTAATTCCCCCTACTTTGGGAGTAACTCTGGTCATTTTCATAAAGCTTAAATTGCAAAGCAATCAAGAGCTCAAGCAGGATGAGAAAATGAGTGCTTAACTCCACTTGAACTGGAGTAAATTAAAATGGCATTCAGATAACGAGCGTCGCTTACCTCTCGTCGTTTTTGAACGTGTTGTCATGCCACCATTGGCTGTCGTCACGACTCCGCCGTTCTTGAGAGCGTCGGCGGACTGACTCGCCGCCGATCCATTGTTGTTGTTGTGCAGGTTGCTCGTACTGCTGAGGTGATTGTTGCTGCTGCTACTGGTCATCTTTGTCCCGTTGCTAATCTTACTACTTGGTTGATTGTTCTCATTCTGACTAATGCTCGTGGGAGTTGTCGCCGCCGTTAAATTATTGCGTCTACGCGTTGCGGCTGCGGCTGGAACGTGAAAAGTAGAGGTTTGATTGTTCTGGTTTCTCGCTGGAATCACTGAAACCAAACAACAAGGTGAACGGTCAAGATTTCGTGAGGGTACCGCTGAACAATGCATGACACTTTGGTCTGACTTGAATTCTATTAATTGGATTCAGAAATGTGTCTTCCGCGACCATGGACTGTGAAACAATTCTCTAAACACTTCTCACATTTCCCGTTCTCAGACAACAGAGAGACTTAAAATTTAGCGAGACGCTTTTGACACCCGCACAAGCAAAGTAAGAATCATGAATACAGAAAGACAAAAATCTATGTTCCACTTCACTCAAGCAAATTAACGCGTCTGACCTGGCTTGTTTGGGTAACAGTACTACAATACTCGTAAGAATTCGCTCAGTTAGCAGTGATGAGTTGGTAATTTACGTGTTACTTGGAACTGAAACAGGAGCAGACTGCGGCGTGCGGAGATGATCGTAAAGCGAATTGAGAAAGATGAGTGAATGACATGAACAATAAATATAATTGGCGTTATGCTGCAGTTGGCTGGCATTTCGTCGGCATGCGTAATGTGTACGTCCATTGAGACCTCACAAATTACGCGTACGCGTCTTTTGTCATCGCAATTTGTAGTGAGAGCAGAAACCGAGAGACTGAGTAGCGAGCTCTCAAGACTTGCGAGTGCATGTGCATCACACTTCATTGGACATGTGCAGCGAGAAAGAGTAAACAAAAACGTGCAATTTCGTAATTTAGTAATATTTGGTACTCTCACGAACGTACGTGTTCGTATTGCTCTCACATTTTGTCTTCAGATGGCAAAAAATATTGTAAGATTTCTTGTGTAAACGGCGAATTCGGAATAACTTCCAATTCTAATCATGTACGGTTTAAGTTAATTCGAGTAAACAAGCAGTCGAAATCGTCAGTTTTGCTCTTCATCTCTAAAATCAATATTTTCCATATCGCCACACCACAACTCATCGTTCAATGCAATCGCCCAGTGTTTCACATTCTTTAAGATAGCGACACACATTTCATGAGTCAAAATGCATGCTTTACTACAGAAAAGAACTGTCAGATGACTAAATTTAAGAAATTCTAGATAAATTCTGTGCTAACCTGGTGCAATCGCAGTTGTACTATTGGAACGTTGAGTTTTTTGGAGCCGAGTCAATCTGCTCGCAGCACCTGTCGAACTGTCATCTTTGTGAGAGTTCGCCCGTTGGTTAAGCTGTTGCCGGGTCGACTGTCGAGTGCCGCCACCACCCAGCTCATCTATGATGGACGATTGGATCTTCGTTGAGGAAACAATCACAGACGCCGGTTGCTGACTTTGCTGGATTGTCAGCGACGAGGCGGACGAGGACGATGACGAGCAAGGTTTCGGGTTCGGGGCGAGAATGTGACTCTTCCGCGCGCTAGGCTTACTGAGACTGCTGATGCTGAAGGACCGTCCGTCTCGTTTCGTACCAGCGCTGCTGGCCCGGGACACGTTTGTGTTGGTGGCCGACGTTGCGGTTGGAATGGCTGAATTGGGGCGACTGCTCCCATTGCTGACATTTGCTGCATTGTTGGCTTGCACTCGGAGCGCGTTCCTCTGCGTTACGGACGCCGTCGAAACACGGTGGTGTTGAGTTTGTCGCGGCGTCGACTTTTGTGTTTTGGGAGGTACGATGTGACCTGGAACGGTTGGACACATTGTGGCGAGACGAGTCTGCAACAGAACAAAAATCACAAGTCATTAGAACATCGAATCCCACATTTCCTGCTACTTCTGATCGTCATTCTAATATCAGTCTTATTTACAATTGCCAATCAATTTTTGTGACTTACAAAACCAAATCTTGACGGCAGCTTTGACATTTTGTGTGGGTCGCCTTTAAGTCAACTTTATTTACTTGTGATTGAATGGAAATATTTTAATAAGCAAGTGCACGAATTCTAGAAATTTTGGTCAATGATATTTCAACGCACTGCTCTTATTAACTAGAATGAACCCTACCAAAATAATCTCTATTTTGCCCTGCGTTTACATAATAAATTGCAGCAAACAACGCTCCTAGCTACCAAATTATGAAATGGTGAAGAAATTCACACGCAAGATCAACAACACTTCGGTCGGATTCTGGATCGAGAATACGGTTTTCAGCTTCATTTCAGACATGTTTTATACAGTTTGCGAGTTAATATTAGAAAATAAAAACGAATATGAGATGACGTACAACTGCACCGTAATGCAATGCATTGAATGCGTGCTTTCAAAACAGTCAATTAAACTGGGTTTTACGAATCAGAAAGAGTCAGGGCAAAGGTGCAGTTGGTAATGCGTACCTAATTTAAGACCTGTCAGCCTGAGAAAGAAAAGTCAAGTCATGGCATGAGTCTGAGATGATAAATATGAATACGTAATGAAAATAACAAAGGCGATACGAAATACGAAAAAGTCGTAAAATCCCGCAGATCATAAAAATAAAATATTTTAGCGCCCTTCACCAAGATTGGAAAATGAGCGAGAGGATCTTTGGAACAACAATGGATCAAGAGGGAAATAGTTACATAGCTTCCATATTTGGACAACTGAAAAACCCCTCGTCTGCCTCTCGCATTATGAATGCTCCACTCATGTGCTTATTGCCTGTTATTTTTGTTCACTTCACGGGCACGAAATCAAATCAGAACCACCCTAAGGAGTTCAAGGAAGACTTGCTGCTGTGCAAATTCTGAATGCAATGCAGCACGACTGAATTTGCGAAAATCCTGTTTGCAAATTTCATTAGTAAATGACGATGGGGAACATTTACCATACAAATTTACAATCACACCTTGAGCTGAAAAGAGCAACAGGAACATAAAATGAGCATTACTCGCTGAAAATGAAGAGAATCTAATTAGAAATGATGGCTCAAGAGCTGTACATCAGCGAAACGAGGGTTTGACGAGTCTTCAAGATTCAAAGATGAGTAACTAAAATGCGTATTTCGGATCGAGAATAAACGTCATCGAATGGAGGAAACTAAAAGATTGCATTGAGATTTCAATTCCAAAGTTGCAAATGAGGTATCGAAGCGAAACTAATTCAAAAGTACAAGGAAATGCTGCTCGTTAAAAGTGAGTAAAGATTGACAGCAATTTGTACGTCTTCAAATTTGGGCATTTCATTTAGCCGATTCGTTCATTGCCGAATATTTTATAGATTTCATTTAATGAGGCTTGAAGTAAGCCAATTTACGTGCAAATGAGAAATTCGGTCGTAAAGTCTAAAGTTCTCGCATTTCCGTCCAAGTGTCATTGCGTGAAAATTGCAGTTAGATGCAGAGATTCACAGCATAAACGTACTGAGCAGTACAGCAGGAATTCCGACGAGTTGCTCATTTGCCACAAAGACCAGAAGTATGTAATGAGCACGACCTGCACCGGCATGCCATATCAGACAGACAGGCAATGCCCGCAATGCAATGCGATGGTTTACTTTACTTTGGATCTTTGGAACATGCGTTTAACAAATCCAACATTGTTTTCGAATGTTTGTTTTACGAATCCTAAAATAAAAACGAAATGAATTTCTGGTCTGCTCCCCAAAGATAACTTTCAATTATCCTCATAAACTTTTCTGACTGACACTCACTTTATGCACGCATGCATCAGGAAGAAAAGGCACGCACGGCTTCCGAGTGCGTGCACCCTCGGTCGCAAAAGTCAAAGGTGAATTACCTTGTGAAGCAGACACGATTTAGAAATGCTTGCGTTCGTCCCCACCGTGACCATGACCATTTTTACTCTGTAATTGAATTTTAGCAGGTACTTTGGGTGACACAAATCACAATTTCCAATTTCTTTATGCCCATTAAGAATAAAAGAGTTTTAAGGTATCACAGCCTGAATACTCACTCTACTGCAAAAACCGAAGCGTTCACAATGCGAGTGCCTGTCCAGAAGCGAAATGGGAAATGTGAATCGGGCTGATTCGACTAAACAACTGAGCATATTTGAGCTATCTTTCCGTGAAAGATGAAAAGATGAGAAAGAGGTTTTTCACTTCGATATACTAACCCAACGCCACGATAATAGTAGCACGCTTGGCTGCTGCTGCTTCTGCGACACCGCTCCTGCTTCCTATCTTTCGTTTTTCTTGAAGCCAGAGTAATGCAGACACCAATGACCGGCACTCTCCGGAGAGTTATTCTCCGGAAAGCATGAAGAGTCGGAGCGAAATCGGCGTCGCTCTCCACGGAGCGGATGGGAGAGTTCGACTTGGTCGGAGGGCTCAAAATGGAGCGAATCGGAGAGTTCGGACTGGTCTGAAGGCTAGGACTGGAGCGCCGAAGCCAGAGCGGAGCGTAATGTTGAAACGCCGATCATTGCCAGGCACCCTGGCTGAACTGTCATCGCAGAACCCGCAGTTGCTCTTTCTGGTTATTCTCGGTTTGCCTCATTCACTACGAATATTTCGACATGCTTATCAGAATTAGATTAAAACCAATTACAATAAGGTGCATAATCTTTCGAACTTCCGCAGCCAACAAACGCGGCGGCGGCAAATGGCGGACCAAGCAAATTGCAATTATGCTGACAAACTGTGCAAATTCCGAAATATTTGTGAGGTATTAAAGAAATCGCGAGTCAGTTTTTGATATAAACTTCTCTGCTTACAAGCGATCTTATGCACATAAGAAAGTGGAAAGAGCAATTCTTTGATCCTAACGAGATGTGAAACAGCAAGTGTGTTTTCATTTCACGAAACAATGACAAACCATAACATTTTGTGAAATAAGCACTATTACAGCCAAGCCAATGCATTCGGGATTACGATTTGCACTTTACAAGTAAAATCTCAATGAGCATGTGGAATGGAGAGTAAATATCAAAACACAGAAATTCCAAATCTCCAAATGTCTGTCTGTATTTTTTTGAATAAGGCATTAGACGCATATTAACGCGGCGAGGCGTAACGAGATGTCTGCTACAATTTGGCAAAATATCAATTAATATAGAGCCTACAGCAGTAACTGTGGGTATGAATACGCAATGATTAGGTGCTACAAAAGCATTATGCAATGGCAATGTCTTCTAGAAGACCCTCAGAACAGTCAAAGGAGGCGAGTGAGGCAGAGTTCAAGATATTAAACGAGATAATTTCCGCGTTTGTCTAAAAATTAGACTCACCATCTACAAAAATTCAGATTGTCCAAACAATTTGCGATTCCGTTTAATAGCCTTTTAAACGCCAAGCAGTCACTTTTCACTTCCTGATTGCAAGCAGAAGCCAAACGCAGAGAAATGAGAACGAATTAGTCGATGGCTGGCCAGACACAAACTGGGCAATGGCAATGGAATGCGAGCAGGTTTCAAACCACTCGAATTGCCATCTGACACACATACAGACGAAAGCACTTAATACAGTACAGCGCACAGATTAATTGAAGCCTAATAAACGTCAATTACCAATTAGGAGAGCGGGTGCGAGGAACAAGTGAGATAAAAACCTTCTCATTAATGACAACATGTGCGGCGTAAGGAACTCAACGCAGCCTGACTCAACTTTGTGTGGTTTGCTTAAAAGAGGAACAATGTATATTTTGCACACAGTTTGTACTCAGACACTGTGCTCAGTGCGTGAGCCCGCAATCTCAGTGTTTGCACTAATTAGCGAAACTAAGTACGAGCCTCATTTTTGCATCCATTCGCACTCATTGACATTTGACGAGCACCAACCAAATGAAAAATGATGCTCTTTGCTTTTGTCATTGCATTCGTAGAAAAGTGCACCTTCTGCTGCTCAAAGATGAAAGGTTAATCGGAAATTACGAAAAGACGATGATGTTTTACAGAAAGGCCAATAACTCCGCAGTGTACACCAGCGCAGTGCCAGGCAGATGCCAATTCGTAATACAATTGGAAGGTTTCACAGAATTCAGAATGAAGTGCACAAATTACTTTTGGTAATCCAAGCCATTAAGAAGCAGAGCAAGCAAGAAATTTAGTACGAGTATTAGCCCAATATGTCGAGAGTCAAGATAAATGGCTTTCATTCTCTCCGCAGTATTCGCACTCTATTTTTAAACATTTTCATAAAATGAGGAAGCACCAGGCGGACGGACGCTACTCGCAAGGTTTCTTAACCCAATTCCAGACAGTTTGCAAAATATTTGCTAAAAATAAAACTTGCATCACTTGCATGCATGGTCGGCTGACCTGCTATGCTCCGCGTTATTTGCCGTTTCCCTATTTACGACGTGACGACCAAAGTTTACAAACAACGAAATTTGGCAAACTGACGAATGCGAGTGCGAAGATTGAAGGATAGCCTTGAGAGACTCAAAACTTTGAACGTGGAGTAAAATATCCGTCGTCGTCCGGTCCCACACTTCAACCATGCTTGATTTACATATCAAGATGTCATCACATACAAGTCTCCATTAATTCTTGTCTTCATCTCTTGTAAACCTTAAATTAATTACGCTAATTACGGAGATTACAAACTACTACTTCAAGTGTCTTTGTCTTTGTATTGTGCATATTTGAGCAGATTCCCAGGCACAACAGCATGAAATTTGAAATCCAGTTCCTGGGAACCAAGTCCAGTTTTTGCATCTCACCAAGATAAATTCTTTAAGAATGTGTGAATGTGAGGAACGATCACTCTCAGGCCCAATTTTTCTTCTTTCTTCGCAAAGAATTCAGCATTCAGAATTTTTTGATTTAAATATCAATCCATCATCATTCCCAAGCAATAATAAACGTTGCCTACGCATTTTGCTGGCATATGTCCGTGTGGAAGGAATCGGCACCAATTTGATTTCTTCATTAGCGAACAAGTTTTCGCGGAGCTGTACACTGCAATTACCTGATTCTATAATGTACTCCATCACTCAGCGTGTAATTATTTAATCAGTAGCCGAACCAAAGGATTTTGCTCTTTGTCAACCGCCATTACGCATACACAACACGACGCGGCTGCAATTTACTTAAAAAGAAATCCATATGAGAATAAATGAGAAATGCGTCGGCAATCGGCATTAATCCACATTAACATTAAGCATTTATCTTCTCGAACCGGCAAGCAAAAAGTAGCCAGCCGGTAATGCAACCTGTTCTGTCCCTGTACAATTATGTAAATAAACGTTTTTCTCCTTTTGTTCTGATGAGAAATATTTTAATTGTGTAGGGATTTCAAAATCTGCAACTGCGGCTGATTTATGGCCAATTTTACTTTATTATTTGAAAATTGATATTTGTATTAAGTTGTAAATGGATTTTTCATACGTCGCGTGCTCTGAAAGGCGAAAACTTCGAGATTTCAGTTTCTATTGAAGAGGAGACGACTTATAATTTCATAGGGCGAGTAAATTTTTTAAGGTTATTATGCAAATTGCCCTTTGCTCTCAGCCCAGGTCCGTGAGACAATTGTTGACGTGTAGAGTAGAAGACTTGATTATACGTCCATAATATCTACTCTTTAATTGGAAGGAGGATTTTTGTGTCCTGTGATCTCGAAAACGGTGATAGATACGGAAGAAATTGCTAGGAGGCTGGAACTTTCATATAAATTCGGTGGAAGCTATCCCTTGAGAATTTTAGCTTCTTAGTTTTTGTTGGTCCTTCCGGTTCGGCTACCTTTAATATTATGCGAATCTGCCTTGCAACCGTACGTGGCCGGCTACCGCCTCCTCGAAAGCCTCCCACCCTTCTCCAATGAGGCTGCGCCCTGTCAACACCTTGCCCTTCCTTACCTTCCACATCCTTAATCAGTCACGGCTCTCCTTATCCTGTAGCGACACCTGCCGCGTTGTATTGCTCCCTACGCAAGCGCTGACCGCCTTCTGCCCAACTACCACTTTCACCTCTCTCTCCATACACCCACCTTACCTCGCTAACTCGGTCACCACTTGCTAATAATGATAAATTTTCATTGCTTCCTCCCCGGGCTGAAGCACTCATTACGGAAGGAACCCGGACACCTCAACCCAATCCCTGCAACCGTAGCTGTTGCACTCTGCCCTCTCAGCTCCTCTTCTCCACAGTTATGCTTAACGCACTACCCGATACCCCCGCTCGCGAGCTCGTACCGTTGCCATCACCACCCGACGTAACTCTCCCCCACCTCCTCCTAGACACCCTACCCGACTATCCAAGCCCTTGTCGGTCCCGTTGCCGCAATCATTGCGGAATGTAATTTACTAATATTCATAACTAAACAAAATTCTGTTAACGATTTCATGACGTCCTGTTGCGTTTCGTGCACGATTTCCGTGATTTTACAAAATTTAAAAATTTTGCAAATAAAGAGAATTGCTCACATTGAGCTGAAATCTGCAGGTAACAAAGCTCTGAACGGTGTGATAAAGTCTGGGGTGTTTCCTGCTTCATTCTCACGATTTTGCCAAAAGTTGAAAATTTGCAAATATAGAATGTGTGCTAAAATTGTCCTGACATTTTTAGCTAACGAAATTCTGAACGGTCTAGTAAAGTTTGGTGCGCCTACTGCTCCATTTTCACGATTTTGCAAAAAATTGAAAATTTGCAATCTCTTAGTAGCTAAAAACACTCGACGGAGAGGCTGATCTCGAATGTGAAATCGGTTTCACTTACCCCTCGCCGTTTTCGAGATTATAGGGAACAAACAAACTGCCTTCAATTAAGAGTTAGATTATTGACCGCTTTGATCTCTGCTCAATACATTAAATTGGTCAGGTTTCCCAGTACCAAGAAGATTACGCGAATAGCGACGCGGATTTGATGAGTGTTTTGTCGGTTGTTTACAAGCAACTATATTTGCATAATCTTTAAATTGAGAAGAATTAACAGCTTGGAAGGGAATTTTTATTTCATTACGCTCTCTCGCAACAATGCAGTCCACCCGGTTTTGAATCTGAATCTTTCGCTGGATCCTGCTCATGCTCATGGCTTGAATAAACAAAAGAATTCCTACCTGATTTAATTCATCTTGTTCCCTTTTAACATTCCGCAATGGCTGTACTGCAAATTTTTATTAGAGCGGCTGAGAACAAAGAATTTTCGCCGGTAGAACTGTCTAATCAGATTATTTATGAACCAAGTTGTATTTTTATATCTCGCAACTTGATCATCTCGTCCAAGTATCCCGAAATGCATCCGAATACAGTATGCAGGACGTAACTGAAGAAATTTCAATTCAAAGCATGTTTCTTCCCAATAGTTTGTCATTTTTGCAGGATCTTTCATTAAAATGGACCCAAGAAAACGTCCCGAGTTGCAAAACCAGATTTTGCGAGCGAATAATTAATCTCTGACATTTTATTGTCACTTGCCTTGGCTCTGTACACAAAGGCTATACAATTGCATGGTTCTAAAAATGACGACGATGCTCATGTTGATGTTGAAATTTGAGTAGTCATTGCCATTTGTTGGATTTAATTAAATCACGATAATCGTGTGATTGTAAAAGGCATTGACATTGACATTCCAATACACGACGCGACGCGGGAGCAGCAACGCAAGGAAGATGAGCTGGTACATAAATCTTGTCCTCGACTCCCATTGTTTCATGAAAATAAATTCTCACGTATAGATGCGCCATAAGCTGGGTTACAATCTCATAAAATTCTCACGAATCTCGATTGAATTGCATAAATTTAAATAAGTAACACGTAAAGCTCACTGCGCTGCGCAGCTGTCGAATTGACAGAATTCGCCACGAGTGAGTAAAAAAGCACCGCAGAGCGCCTCGACGTGGATTTATTGATTTGTGCTCCGTCAAAACCGCTTTCGGGCAAACACGGTTCCATTAAGCACCGGCCCTCACATCAAATTTCCTGCCAAACTTCCTTCAACTTTTGGACTATTTATAAACTGACTTCGTTAACATGATCTACGCTGTGGTGACGAGTGACCGACATTGGCTTGAAGCATAAATCAATAAAAAACGCATTAAATTCATCTGGAAGTTCTGTCATTTCGTGCGTCGCTGGAAATTTGTACTTTAGTAATTTCCTGTAAGCTCAGTCTTGATTCTTGTTTAATGCACTGCAAGCTTTTGATGATGCCTTTCATGCTTTCATGCAGTTCCGATTGTGAGTTATGAATGGCGAAAGTTTCTCCTCCGCTTTGTTGTGATTAGGTAAATCACGAGGCATAAATAAATCATGATCACCAACCATCGTCTTTTCGCTTTGTCTACCTGAAGTCTGACTCTCACTTTGAAGGCGCGCGGCATCGACATGCGACATTTTCGCAATACTTCAGATTCAGAGCAAAGATGATTGATCAACTGGCTCCTAAACTCTGGCAATGCACAAGTCTGAGTTGACTTCCGTTACAATTTACAATATACGTCAACCAATTCTCAAGTGTTTATCCACGTTTTGAGCCGCACGTTTTAGGGTGGTCGGACCCAACATCATCATAATAGCACACTTGAGCTGACGCTGACAGGTGGTTCTGACGAGACACTGCGGCGCAGTGGCAGCAGCAGCAAAAGCAGAGGCGAACAGCCACCAAACTCGAATTTGAAATTAATTTATTACAATGCCGCATACATCATTCAACTGGAAACTTGCACATGTACTCGCTCTTGCTCCAAAGATAATTAAGAACTTAAGCTACTTACTTGGCCTGTCTGTCCTGCCTTCTGTCATTTCCCTGCGTTGGGACATGGGCCAAAATATTAGTTGATAATGCAATTGTGGAGTACAAGTGCTACGATTTAATCGCGAGGAAGATTACAGTTCATATTTTCCAAGCAATAATTAATAACAGCGCGGTGAAGCAGCAGAGGTTACGTGCTCGTACTCGTAAAAGGGAAAGATAAACTTGTTCTTACACGCCTCACTTTTAGCTGTCATCATAAAATAATAATTCCACGTGAGATAAACCTCGCACATTTGCCATTTGCGCCCAGTAAATTTTGCCAACGGGTCTCGGCCTCATGCGCACCTTTCGCGCTACTCCGTGGTATTAATTAACCTTAATTAGCTTAATTATTATTGCAGTCACACAGTCACACGGCGCGTGAAGCGATGGTCATTCATGCGACCGTTGGAAATTCATAAACCTAAACTTTCTGTCTCGGCCAGAAATTGTAGCAAAAATTTCTATGGATGAAAAATCAAGTTACCTGTTTGGCTGCAACCACCGTGCGATAATTTGTCATTTTCTCCGAACCAGTATGCAAACTCCACAGAATTTCAGGTGTAAAACAAAAGTCCACTTTAATCACAATCACAATTCATAAGCAGAGGAATGTAGACAGTTGAAATGTGAGGCACACTAAACAAGCAAGAATATTTGTATGTCCCATAAATCAATATTTTATGCAATCTCGTGCTGTCAGAAAGACTTACGACACGCCGTTTGAGCTCGAATTTGAGACCGAGTCGTTCAGTTCGTTTTAAATACAGCTCACAGTGAATCTCATTAGAGTAAAATGCGTAATGAGATTTGGGTTTGACGTGCGAGCAAAGCAGAGAGCGAAGCACAAATAAGAAATGAATCTGAGCTGCTTTTTAGCACGTTATTACTATGAATAATCAACGCGAGTCCAACAATGCGCGTAAAGTATGAATGGAGCACCGTTTAAGAATTGCGAGTTTGCGTTCGCGTTCACCATAAAACCACAATCTACAATAATAAAATAATGATAAACTTGTGTACACTGTGAAATCTTTGTAAACAGCTCGGCCTGGGCTTCACGAGCTAGCGTTCACTTGCACTGTCAAGCCACGAAATTGCATTAAAACTAGAACACATGAAACAAGTTTTATTACACTTTTCATCTTTCCCTTTGAATCACTCGACGAACGTGCTTCATTTTCCCATTTGCCTGGCTCAAAGCGTGAATGTGACGTTGCTGTTGCTGTATTGCTCGCAATTGAACAGCATGAAGTACTCAATTTTAATAGTCTCGGACATGCCACGCAGCGCAGCTCAGCAAAGAGCAAGAGCATGAACAAGTGAGTTACACGCTGTTAAAAGATAAAAGATGAAGTATGGTCGTCAAATTGGCTGGCAAATACGAAGGAATCTCTTAAGAATTCGTACGTACACTTTTTACTTTCTCGTGATGAGTTTGTCCTTCAAACCAAGACAAATAGCAGCTTCGTCGCTGCACTACTGCACAGCACAGCAGATGAAATGATGAGACTGATGATAATGACTGAATACGAATGCGAACACAAACTTGAACGAGCAGCTGATGCTGAGTCAAGTGCGTATCATCACAAGTACGTGCTGACAATAATCCTGCTACCTTGAAGCCTGGCGTGGCCGGGATGAAATGCAAATAAAAACAATTAGTAACTCAATATTGCGCTACTGAAAGAGATGATGGGGCTCTACAATGCTGTTATAGCTATTTAGGGGCCAGATAATGATAAATTCTTATGTTCGATAACCCATGAATTCGCGGACACTTCAATTTTGGATCGACCTTTCATTACGATGCTGCGAAATAGTGATAAGAACTGACATTGGCCAAAATATTGCCAATAATAACCATCGACAAGAATTACACGGGCACAGGTGTAGAGCCAGACGTAAAATGTGCGGTTATTTTCCATGCACCATGCTAGAACGTAGTAATCCGTACACCACCTCTTTTCCAGTCTTAATTTAAAATTTCAAGTTGCAATTCCACCGCACACATTTTGGCGTATTGCACTTCGGGCATGCGTAATTAAAAATAGTGTATTCAGATTTAAAATACGCAAATCGTAAATACGAGTTCACTTCGCGTACGTTTCGGGCCTCATTTGCACGCTTTTCAATGCAGGGGACTGCAGAGGATGGCCTGGTCTGGCCGTTAATGGTCGTTAATTTCCAGGTTCCATTGATTTACTTTGACAAGGAGAATTCAGCACAGATTTAGAGCAAAAAGCCATTCGGGTAGACAGCAAGACCCCTTTGGTTGTACGTGAATTCCAGTCACCGCCATTGGGCCAGCGACCAAGACCCTTCTAAATCTGTCTAAACCAAAATTGAAGTGTGCTAAAACACATTGACATTGAAGTTCAAGGAAATAATAGAAAGCATCATACAAATGATTTGCGTGCGGTCCGCGGACGCAAAGCAACTTGCGGCTTTGAACCAGATCTTCACTCTTCGCTCCTATGATGGCGATCACAATTTTGCACGCTTTACACTTGCAAGTAGTGAACGATGAATTTTAATATGTTAAGCTTAACTGGTGGAGTCAGCGATGTTCGGTAAATATGGGCCAGCAAATTATTGTGATTATGCAAGCTGAAATGATGACTCCTCAATTCAAGCATTCAAAGCATGTGGACCTGAATTTTCAAACTCCTTTTTCGTCGAGTCAAAGCAAAGCAAGTGTTCAAACTTTATCTTGTGTGGTACAAGAATTTTGATTGACTTGAAAATAAAGGCACGAGACCGGCCGTCCACGACGATTTTGATCATATTTGTACAGCGGACTGCGTAAAGCTGTAATTAAAATCAGGCATGAATACGCACGTCGTCGTGGTACGCAGCGTTCACTGTGCACATGCAAATGTAGCACAATTCAGGACAAAAGGTGCTTATTTGCTGGCGTGAAACGCGCGTACGTGCTGCACGAATGACGAGCATTTCTCCTTACACGGAAAACCACATTATTTAGAAATGCATCGTCTTCATCGCCTCACAGGCGATTAAATTGCAAAGTGTGCAAAGGTGGCTAGCAAAGCAGTACAAGATCTAATCGGTCAACACCTTTCCATCCGCCTTGCTTGTTGTGTGCGTTCAGAACTGCACCCGAGCGCGTGTCGTGTCGTGAAAGGCGTACAGAATTGTGTAATTTGATTACAAGTACAATGGAAATTATGGCTGTGATTACAGCCGAGTGAATTGAGTCATTTGTTCGACATGTACGAGCTTTGCTCGTAGTAAACGTTAGGTTTTCCGGGCATGGCACGGGCTCAGGAAGAGGAACTCGGTCAAGTATATAAAAAGTAAAGCACATTACACGCAGAATGCAACTTGGTTCAGGTGATGCGATTTGATACTGACATGAAGGAAACTTTATGACAGGTGGAAGCAGGAGAGGAACGGAAAAGGAAACAATCAGAAAGCAATTATCGCAACGAAAGCCATATTACAAGCCATAAAATTGGCACCAAAGTTCGCTTGCCACAATCCAACGCCTTTGTTTCCAATTTGTAATGGGCACGAGTTGTGCGCAATTTATGGACGCGAATCGTGTGCTTGCTTGTCGCGTTGCACGATGCTCATGTTTAAAAAAATGGAGACACGTAATTCCTGCTTTCCTGCAATTGTTATCGTGCAAAATTTTGCAAAAAAATATAGAACGAGGCTCTACTGAGAATCGAACTCAGATCGCAGGATTCAAAGTCCTGAGTGCTAACCATTACACCATAGAGCCGTTCCTGGAGAAGACGAGCAATTTTCTTAAAGTTAACAGCAGCTGAACATTAAGCTCATGCAAAAGTTAAGAAGAATTGCAATAATAAAAATAATAAGTAATAAAAACGTGCAAGCATGCATATAGTGCAGTCGGGCTAAAGAAAGTGTTGATGCTGCAGTTTTATAGCCTCGGTTGTGACTGACAGTGACACCGGCTGTCATTATCGCTTGGCCTCTGACTTATTTACAACCTCGGCTCGGGTCACACTGCCACTGTCTTGGCTTGACTTACTCAATTCAGCATTGATGCATTGTATTGCGATTGCAACGACGAGCTTAAGCTAAGCCAACTTGTTCTTGGGAATTTAATTGAATCGAAGCTACAGCGATTCATGTCGTCTAATTTCATTGCAAATTTCCAACCAAGGTTCTATGGTGTAATGGTTAGCACTCAGGACTTTGAATCCTGCGATCTGAGTTCGATTCTCAGTAGAACCTGTGTCCTACATTTTTGCAAGATTTGCATCGCACTCGCTTGGAGAGGGAATAATTTTTTCAAATGCTCTATTGAAAACTGCGTATTGACTGACACGGTTTGCTCATCCAGAATGACCAAATTTGGGCGAGTAAAACAGGAATCTAGCAGCAGATATGTGCATTCTTAATTGATCTGGTGATAAGAGAAAAAATTCAGTCCTTTTAAGAATTTTATGATATAAAATATGCGAAATTATAGCCTTGTTTCTTACATATTTCAGGTTCTCTCAAGTTAAATGCATTAAATGTGACTTTTGGTTATCAATCCAATTTGCAGATCACATTTCGAAGAAAGGTTCAGATCGAATAGCGAATACTAATCAAATTGTGATTACTTGACGGAAATAAAGGCAGAATAATTACTACAAGCAAATAGCTATAAGAAACAAAACACTCCATGCAATGCAGCGTTCACAAATGCTGTCCTACGGTTCGTTAGTTTCGCATTGTTGCTTGCTCGAATTGAGTTTGCGCAGAATCTTAATATTTCCTATTTTATCTTTTTCTGAACGCCGAGACCGAATCGCGGCCATAACAAGCTCTGAACTTCCGTTAGTAAAATTTGCGCAATCTTCTGGCATAAGTTTTTCGTTTTGTACATGGTTCAGGGGACAAAGCGGAAGTGAGAGAAATCTGTCTGAAATATTAAGAAGCAGGGTTTAATGAATTTGTGAATTGTTCCTTCAAGCGAGCACTTTTATGACTGTGAATAATTACCGAAAAGCAGAAATTCATAAATTCATGTGAGCCAGTGCAGTCACAAATGCAATTGTTGCATGTGCTGCGCCTTTGCAGAATTTTCACATGAACGCTTTGTCATAATCAGAACTGGCACATTTGTGCCGCAGCTCACTTCAAAATCGTCACCGTGCATTCTTGCCTAGTTTGCTCGACGGCCCCCTCGTGCATTAGAGTGAGAGTTCACCTAATCCCGGCTTAAAAACAATTGACACTCGCGGCATAAATAAATACAAAATGACTGCGGCAGCGCGGTTGCGGTGCAATTTCTATTTCTATATTTTAATAACTCTTTTACTCGACTCCTTGACTTTCTACTGCAGTGTGGCAAGCAGGTTGAGGTGACAAATTATTAGAGTGAAACCAAACACATATTATTTATCAAAAGAGAGAACAGGTTAATGGTTTTCTACCGCTGCGCTACGGCTTTTGACAGCGAGACATTCAGTTAGCATTGAATGCATGCACGCAGTGCCATTGCTGCTTCGAGTCTCAGAACTGACTTCGAGCAGCTCAAGGCAAGTAATTATGAAAAGTTGCTGATGGCTGATAAATGCCATTAGCACATCATATCAAATCGTAAATTTGTGGCCGTTCCATTTACGAGCAGTAGCAGCTTCTTATGTCAAAGCATCTTCGCAATCGCAATCGAGATTCAAAGACTGACCACGAAAGATGTGATTTTTATCAACGTCCACCCAAATTCTAATCAGAATTCTTTTGCATAACTCTTTAGCTATGAGAATACATGGGTTAAGCGAAGGCTCGCATTGTCATCCTGTCAATTGTCACAGCGAAACTACCGCTGCCGCTGCCGCTGCTGCTGCTTATGATTAAAAAACGAGTGATTTCGTCACGCAATTGTGGTTCAACTGTCCTTGACTTTTACAGGAAAAACACCGCCGTTGCTGTCGTTGTCTGCCTTGCTGCCTTGCACTGCAGCATAAGCTTTTAACTTTAAGCTCTTGTTTGTTTCATCAATAACAATGACAAGAGTTTGCCTTATTTCTGAAGCAGAAATGGTGCAGCATTGAATACGGCAGGCAGACATGGCAGTTTGGTGTTGCCATATGTTGCGTGTGGCATCAAATTATTTATAAAATTGCCGAAACTCTTTTGTAATTCATGCCGAATCACATGAACTTCAGGCTGGACTGGTGACTGCTTTCACGTGTGAGAAGCGGTGCGTTACGCGTTGCATGGCGGCATTAACCATTTTAATCCATATCGATCTCAAATCAAGAGAACCCTGCTTCTTTTTGCATTCACCATTCATGCGACGAAGCAATAAAGCAGAGCCAAAAGTAAAGGGGTTCCCGAAGCTTTGTAAAATGCGAAATCCAGCACGGCATGCCAGTTTAGTTTGAGTCGATCGTGAATCCTTCTGATGCGCTACGAAAATGCGGGCATTGAAAATGGCTGTGAGCATTAAGTAACCCACTTCGTGACGTGCACCTGGGAAATTATTAACAACAGATTTCCTTTGCCTGGCAGATGCATTCAATGTCTCCGTCTCGCTTTGCCACGCTGTGCAGAGTGCAATTTCAATCACGATGCCATGTGCGCAATTCCTACGCAATTATTCACGTTTTTGTCTCAGCGCTGCGTTTCTGATTTGTGTCTCACTAATTAACGATCGCTGTCTTGTGTATTTTGACGTATACGCCTCGCTTAGGCTTCAATGCATTTCATTGACGACGTAGGCCACCGTAACGCTAGAAATCGAAGTCGATGAAGTAAAATTAGTTATTCGTTTGAAAATAGAATCAAACTGAGCCTGCCGGACAGCGTCTTCCTTTCATTCCACATTTTGTTATTGAGTTATGATGCATTTTCCCAATATTTACGGGTATAACACGGGCAGGCTCATCATACTCATCAATCATCAAGACTGCGTTATGTTCTGCCTCTACCGTGAACATTTTCATGCAATGCCGCGTGGAGATAAAATAATTAAGCGAACGGTGTAAGAAGAGACAGGAATTATGGGCTGTCAGTTTCAGACGGATAGTATTGATTTTCTCGTCAGATAAACTATTTTTATTACCGCTGTAGCAGCTGCGTAACTCGCAATCAGCGTCAAATCGTCAATCGCGTACAGTACAGGAGTCAAAAAATCCTTGTCGGTTGTTGTACATTATTTTAGGCAATCGATTCTCGAATGCGAATAATGAGGCCAGTCACTTGATACGTCTCTTGCAATGCTTTGCTTTTCCGTGACTGCGATAGCGATTATGTGATTACCGTCCGAGAGGTTCGCAATTTGCCCTAAAACTAAAACGAAATGGGACGATATGAATGTCGGCCGCTTTGAGTTTTGCCGACTGCGTGCGAAGTGCGAAATCGCAAATCTGCGCTTGCATGCTTGTTATTGTTTTGTTAATAGGATTGCGTTTCTTGCAAGCCGTGCTTATTGGTCAGTTAGCGAGTAACAAGTGTGAAGAATTCGATTTATTTGAAAATTGTCAGCTGACGCAATTCGTAAATCGTACGTAATCAAAAGCTGTACAATTCATGGTGGCAATGCAGTGCTTAAATTGTCCTTCAGGGCCTAAAGCATATCGTAATTTGTGTACCAGAGATTTCAATCCCAATAGAAACTGAAACAGTAGAAATTATGCCAACATTCGAGAAATTGAGAGCTCGAATTCGCGAATCTTTCGAAATCTTTGCCAGGGGTTTAGGTTTGGTTTTCCCTCTGTAGTTTCCTAATTTCCCGTCCCACCACAACAATAGGAGTGCGTACTTTGCGTACCATAGGAGGCCAAGTTTTCAACGGTACCCATTTTATGTTTCGCCATCTTCATCCACCCATGAATGAGCAATAAATAATAGAATTGCAATTAACTGTAACAGCAACAAACATTTGAGTGGTGCACAACACAGGGGTCTAGATTGCCGGAGAAAAGAAATTGCATTCTCTTTGTGGCAGTGGTAAATTGGGTAAGTTTTGACTTGGCAATTGTGCAATTGTATAGTTGTGCGCTGAAGAATGACGATCTCACTGGCGCAGTCAGTTATCATTTTAATTACCCAAAGCAGAGAGAAACGAGATTGTTTTACCTTCTTGACGTTGTGCCCACCACCGCCGTCGCTGCCAATGCCAGCAGCACCTTGAGATCGACTGAGATTCGAGACGACGCTGACGCTGTCGCTGTGAGCGCTTCCACTCCGCGAGCTGCTCACGCTGACGCTGCTGACTCCTTTCTGCATTGTTGCGAATACTGGAATAATGGACGAGGGCGCTGAGGATGTGAACTCCACGAGTCGTGGGTCGCTGTTGCGCTCCAGCACAGTTTCGAGTTCGACTTCTTCGTTCGTAGGCGACAATGACATACTTGCACAGACAAAATAGTAAAACACTAATGAGTATTGTTGTGATTCGAAACCCAAGCTTAATTACTCTAATGAACGGAAGCAATCGGAAACTAGCATTTGTATCATCACGAAATGCCTCAAGATTCACGTTCACGATAAGCGATTGACTGTTTGTACTCTTTTCTTCCCGATTACAATCACAGTTGGATGGAATTCCTTTCCTGTTACTCCCTTGGCCTGAATCAAATTGCAATTTGCAATGTGCAATGCGAATTTACAACCCTTTCAATGAAAGACGCGTTCGATTTCCGTTTCCAGTTAAACACAACCAAAGTCTGAAAGATTCGGTGCACACTAAAAATAGAGTATGTTGAGATCTTTGAAATTTCACGACTGCTGTTTTCTTCTTCCCAAAACGAAAATTGAAGAAAAAGTAACTTGTTTTCTCTGTTTGACTTTCTTTCTAATTAATTACGTATTCGGCCTACGTATTTCTCATAATTAGCAATATACAAAGCTGGAGTAAGCAATTGAGCTGTCTCAGCACTCGACTTGACTTTTATGAAGCTTCTTGCAATGTCAGTGATGTTGTCCTTGCTTACAAATGAGTTCTGACTTGACGTTTATTCATTCGCGTATCGCGCTCGGTCGCTCGCCGTCGCAGGAAGAAATGCGGAGAAAATCAATATTTCTCCGAAGGAACCGAATGCAGAGGTTTTCGCACAAGCACAGCTCGGCACGGAATTGTTTCGCACAGCACAGCACAGCACAAGCGCTCGCTGCTACACGTCCATGAACGTTCCCTCCGTCATCACTCGCTCCAGCTTCCAGCGGGAGAAAGTACATGCACGTAACTTGCTTTCATTTCATCGCTTTCTATTCGCAGTGGAGGCATTCCCTTTCCGTATTTGGAAAGTTTAAGAATGGCAAGACTGAACCGGAAACTCACACAACACGCGGGGCGCTCAGAGTTGCATGTCACGGCAGTGTTATGAATCACCGATGTGGCGGCGTTGCCGCACAGATTTCACTATTTCACTGCTTCACCGGATGAGTCATCCTCGCGCACCCGCATCAATCACCAATCTTTCGCCGACACCTTGTATTACTTGATGAAAGTCGAAGTCGAAGACGCTGAATCGGATCAGTCTTCTTCCATGATTTCCTTTCAATCTTGACGATGCAGCAAATTGTAATTAAATTTGACAGGACAGGGCAGGAGTAAACTTGGCGATTGGCGCACACATAACACAAAACAACAGCGGCGCAGAGTAAACAACAGCACTGCGATTAAAAAAGCATTTTCTTGATGCAACAGTTTCTGAAGTCCGCACGCTATTTATGTAATTAACACGTAATGCAAACCAAATCAGTGAATCAGCATCGGTGGTCCAGATAACGTAAACTCTGGTTCTGGCTTGGCAGTGACTTCAACGCGGCTTGGCGGGCGGGGGTTCTCTTGTGCGTCTTCTTAAGAACAATAAAGCTCGAGGACAGTTGACCTTTGACAGAAAGAGACCACTGCGCTTTTGTGGTGCACTTGACAGGCAGAATTTTTCTTTTCTGTATCTGCTCAACGTCCAGGTAAAATTATTGTTAACGCGCGATGCGCGCTGTTATCTCACTGGCCTGGCTAGTGCAGAGATTGCAGGTGAGCACAGGAAAGAATTACAGTCGACTGATGCATGTGAAGTTTTCTCAGTGCATGCAAGAGCAATCGCAATCTGCGTAAATTGTAAAATGTAAACTCAAATGCAGACTAAAAAATCTGAAAAGTCTCACGGAGGTACTGCCATTATCGTTACGTATTATTGAGACATAAAGGAATTACGCTAGGCTAGGCTAAGCTGCTGCTGCTGTATTCTGATACGCATCGTGCAACAATAATAACAAGAACAATGTTTGCATGATTTTGAAGCCCTTTCTGTACAAAACCGTAGCAATGCACTGCCAGTAATAAGAAAATCTCGCCACAGAGCGTTTTGCGTTTGTACTGTAAATAAGTATTATTATTAGAGAATGGCTGAGGATAAAGTACGAAATACAGAGTAAAAAATCACAATAATGGCCTAAAATCTTGCATTACTGTCGTTGGAGTCTTCATACCGTGCCACGCCGTGCTTTGACGTGCTACCTCGCGAATAATCACAAAGTCGAGCACAGAGCACTGTAAATTTAGATTCATGCTTTGCGGATTTGTACATTGTTCATTGTTGGAAGTAGAGAATATTCCTGTACAACTTAAAAGCAGGGCTTCAGGCTTAATAACATTTCAAAAACGGGGTCCAACTCACATCTTTCCTCGTCGAGAATAGTTTAGTGGAACAAAAATACGCACCACACTGACGAGACTCACTTGCGTCTGTGTCGTGTCCACGCTACGGCCACGGTTGAGGAGATTCTCATTCAACGTTTAAATGCTCGACTTTGGTACTTGCATATTGCATTGCATTCTTCGTAAGAAACCAGCAAAATACATGCCATGCCGTTCGTCGTTCGCGATCAAGAAAAGCAAGACAATAAACGTCATGAGCTTGCTTGAAATTTCTTTACGAATAAATACACATCATTTCCAGTCGGAGAAATTACAAACTTAACGAACCAGGATGAATTTATTCAGCAAATGAGTGGTTGTCATTTAATATTATGTCGGCGTTTAAGAGTATACAACGAGCACCTACTAAAAGTCGGCTTAATCAAGCGAGTTTATAATCCTAACTAAAATATGCGAATCCATAAGCACGGCTGAAGACGTGATAAAAAGTTTGCCGGTGAACCGACAACGAACATTAAAATACAGAAGTAGGATATAGGAAAGTACAAAAATAGTCGTCGTTTGCCGTATCTCCTTCCTATTGCACAAAATACCGCTTCCGGGGTTCATCCTTGATCCAGAAGTTCGACATCGGGTCCATAACTTCATGCGTCTTGGGGTTATAGAGTTCGATATTCACCAAAACGCGACCAATCAGATCTCTCGAGACCTTGAGCACCTTGCCGAAGAATCTTATTCGGTTATTTGCTGCGAATCTTCCAAATGCGTCCCACTCCCTGTCGTTCCACTCGAAGAAGAAACTTTTGCCGGCGCCGTCTAAATCAAGAGAATGAACACATTACCATTCAAGTTACAGTTGTAAGATGATCAGCATTCAGCTGAGTCTACTCAGCTAATTAGCTCAACTTGGTCATGTTCTGAGATACCTGTACGAGTCCAATACGCCACGATCACCTGAGCTGGCGCAAGGAGGGCGTACTCGGGTGGAAGGTAGTGGACGTGGCAGGCCTTGACGGACTGCACGTGTCCTCTGTCGAGGAACACGATTGGCACGGTTCTTACAGGTTTCTGATTGCTCGGAGGGTTTGTGAAGGCGCGTAAGTACTTTCTTTCCAACAGCCTGCCACGCTCGAATCCATGCCGTGTTCTCACACAGAAGTAGCTTCCATCCTTCAGGCAGTGGCAGCGGCCTGTGTTTTTGAGCCAGTAATTCTCGTAGTACTGGCTGATGTCGAACTTGGCCAGTGGCCACGCCCTATCGCTGAGGTAGGGGATGATGTGCATCAGTCCAGCAGTCCCGGGGTCATAGCCAACAACCACAAAGTCAAGCATATTGCCCACTTGGGGGTACACGACCGGCTCTCCAGGTGTTCCAAAATTCACTCCTTCAAGAGCGATCGGTGTCAACGACGTGAATGCAAGTAAACGATTGCGCATTGAATTACTCTCGTCTTTCCGGTACCTGGACCTTGTGGGCTCTCTCATCAGTTTCTTCATGCAGTCTTTGATAACGTGAACAAAGTCGCGTCCGGGAAACCTCGAACTCTCCATGCGGACATCACCAACTAGCTGGCCACTTGCATCCTTTGTGCACTTAATATCGAGTGTGATGGTAGAATTGTGCAAATAGAGTCCATTCAGGAACAAATAGCGGAATTGTGTGTCCATCTTCCATTCTGCCAGTTCTTCAAAGGTGATCTGGATGACTTGTCGAGGAGGTCTTGCAAAGTCGTCGAGCATGTGGAACAAAAGTCGGAAGTCCACATTCATGACCGTGCCAAGATCGACGCAGTAGCATTTAATGAGGTGTGATTTCTTGACGCCGAACGTCTCCAGGATCTGCACACGTTGATACATCAAGCCAGGGAATTCGTGCTGCATTTGGCGACTTAGCGGAAACACTTGAGCGATGACACATCTTCCAGCTACGATTTCGGAGGGCCGCAACACATAAAATGGAGATCGTATGAAATACAGCGCCTCGTACACGTTGTTCATGGCTTGGAAGAGAGCCTGGTATCGCCGCTGGATCTTCTCGTCCGAACGAATGAGTTGGATCGATTCGATGGGGTAATCAAAGTTCTGCATGAAGGGTTCAAGGATGCCATTTATACGGCAGTGCCAAACTTGGAACCGGTCGCCCGTGCGCAATTCCCACTCGGGGATGAAGTGAGCCTTCTCCTTGGCTTGGAATCGAGCCACCTTCATAGCATCAGTATCCCTGGGATCCCCCATCTTGAATGGTGATGACTCTATGAAAATAAAATTCAGCCAAACTGAGCAAATTAATTCGATTTGATGCCCCTTTCACGATATTTACCAGCAATCATTCCTCAAATCGGAAGTTTTTTACTCGCCGATAGCAGCATGAGCTGCAACAGGTTTCTTCAACGGTCCTTGCGATTCCATGGTTGCCCAACTTCACACGCCCTGTAGATTTTAACGATTTTAGCCTTAGCGTGACAGGTATTGACGAATTCTAAGGCGCAAATTGTCCCTTGCAAGCTCCAGTCGATTTAATTAGATGTACCTCTTATCAATCAACTGATCTGTGTTGATGTTCTTAGTTTATGGTATTCATTTAGTCGGAGATGGGCGAGTCTTTCGCTAACTTTCGTAACAGCGAAAATTAAATTGTCACTCGGAAGTCAGAATTACGACATTTGCTTCCTTTGCATTTGAAACTTCCTATCGTACTACTGCCAACAAGAGCGTGGTGGTTGGCGTTCATAATATTTCCCTGTAAATGATAAAAGAGGCCCTTTTCGAGTCCTCTTTCAGTCTATTAGGTATTGTTACCTGGCCGCATGGAGAGCTGTGTGAGAGGGGTGATTGGAGATAATTCTTGTCTTGGTTCGAACTTTCAAATGAGGGCGCTTACCACGCCGACTTTCCATAGCTATGCAGCTCTTTTGTGGTTCACAATCGTATCAATCCTTGAAGTAAGAAGAGCAATACTTAAGTCATTGATATACATTATCACGATTATTTATCCTGAACGATAAAGGTAAGCCGACTCTCTCATAAACAGAAAGTGTTCCATCAGCATATCGGAGGGTCGAATGATAAGGCTTCGGTTTGGTAATAAGCCCACCTAGAAATTAGACTTGCTACTTGCATACTTTGACTTTGCCGTTGTCTTCTTTGTCTCGCAGAGTAACTGTTATAAGTTACAACTAATTGTGATTGAGTTGGAAGAGAATAATAAAAAGAGCTTCATCTCCCTGAATCGGAAAATGATGGATGGCAATGTTCTTGCCGTAGGTGAGCAGGAGACCCACGAGTACCAGGTAGTCACTTACTCGGACGGGTTCGATGGGGAGCAGTTGACTCAGGTGATTGACCAACAACAGGAGTACGCCGAGACCCAGCAGTACCACATCAAAGGAGTCGAAGGACAGCAGGACTTTCACCACCAGGAGACGCAGCAAGTCTACGTGGAGGGGCAAGAGTACCATGAGCAGGAGATGCAGGAGTACGTCGAAGGTCAGGAGCAAGTGTACCAACAGCACGTTGAGGAGTACCAGCACATTGAGGGACGGGAGTTCGTCGAGGGACAGGAACAAGAGTACCAGATTCACGTGGAGGATTGGCAAGCGTACGTCGTCACATCGGATGGGCAAGGTTATCAAGAGGACCAAGAAACTCAGGTGTACGAGGGGCAAGAGGCCGTTGAATTCTATCAAGATGGGGGCCAAGACGGCCAGCAGCAGCAAGGGACTCAGATCCTCGACGAGAACGCGATTCATGAGCTCATCGCCTTCCACTCTGTCGACGCGGATGGAAGCGTTATCGAGAATGCTGGTGGGGTGGAAGGAGTTCAGGAGGAGACAGCTGCTGCTGCTGTAGATGAGAAGCACGTTGACCGGGTCGTGGAGCACAGTGACCACGAGCACTACGTCGAAAACGCAGAGTCGACTGAGGAGGAGCAGGAAAACGCAGCACTAGCAGAGTTTACGACCAACTCCAATTCGAGTGCGTTGCAGATTCAAGAGGCCATCTTTAACCCAAACACAGGCACGCTGGAACCCATCACATCTGCTTCGACGATCCACTCCAACACGTTCACGGCTGCCAAGGCGAAGGTTGGACTCGGTGAGACGAGAAATTTGCGGCGAACGGCTCCTGTGAAGATTCAGAAGAAGGGGGGAGTACAAAATAGCCATGTGAGTCCAATTTCTGAGTAGTCGGTGATTGGTTGAAGTAGTTCACTCCAATTTCTCCTAACTCCAACTTCAATTTCAGGTAAAGTTCACGGTGGCTGGCGAGGGTGGACAGCAAATTAAGTCGCTGCAGGGATTGCTTCAAGTTGGTGGGAACACGATCACTCTGAGTGGGGAGTCGGGAAAGGTAAAAGAAGCGTCCAACTTATGAATAGAACAATTAATCATTACTGAATTCTGCAGCAGCAGGGTATTGTCGTCGCCCTATCATCCACCCCTGGGCAGAATCGTCTCCTAACGATTGCCGGAACGAGTCCAGCGAAAATCCTTCGTGCGCCCGCGCCCGTCCCAGACCAGCAGCAGGTGTCGAGCAGCAGCGCCAAACCGAGATACATGCTGAAGCAGGGCAACCTTCTCACTCCGATCTCGGCGGCGGTGGGGCAAAGTTTCGGAGCGACCAAGATTTATCAAATGCAGGGCAGTAGTGGAACGAATCAGGTACAGATCGACATTCTGCCTTTTAATGGCTGTTAGTTCCTTAAATATATTGTGAATCATGCATCTGAATTAAAGGTCCCGTACGTTCGCGTTGTGTCGAACAAGCCAGTTCCTACGAATAAGATCCCCATTGCACCGTCGAGACCGAAAACCGTGGCTCCAAGACCTCAGCCTGACGGGCAGACAATTGTCTCACTTCCTTCGGGGACTTTGGACATTCAAGGCTCTCGCATGGGAAACTTTGTCGTGCTGCCCAGCAATTACGTGGTGAGATTCTTAAAGGGAGTGAGGTGCTGAGACAAACGTTCTAAAACCTTTTATCTATTCACCATATGAAGAGCCAGCCAAACAGCATCCCCGTCCCCATCCGACCAGCCGACTTCTCCACCTCAACGTCTTCCTACAACGGCGTGCTGGATAGCAGCAGCTTCTCATTGCTCGGTGGCTTCGAGCAAAATCTCGGCTCCCAATCGTCTGGAAACTACGAATACTTCCGCTCCCTTCTCGAACCAAACGGAATTCGCCCGCGGAAGCCGTGCAACTGCACCAAATCTCAATGCCTGAAGCTGTACTGTGACTGTTTCGCGAACGGCGAGTTCTGTCATCTCTGCAACTGTACGAACTGTTTAAACAATCTGAACTACGAAGAGGAGCGGCAGAAAGTACGAAGTCTTTATTAATGGGTACATGACTTAACTCAACTACTCAACCATTTTAATATGCTCGCAGGCAATAAAACTGACGCTGGAGCGGAATCCGGCTGCATTCAGGCCAAAGATCGGGAAGAGTCTGCAGACTGGCGAGGCGCACGAGCGGAAGCATAGCAAAGGCTGCAACTGCCGAAGATCGGGCTGCGTGAAGAACTACTGCGAATGCTACGAGGCCAAGATTTTCTGCTCGTCCATCTGCAAATGCAATGGCTGCAAGAACTGCATTGAGAACATCCCATCTGGGTTTCAAAACAATGTTGGGATGGATCGGCACTTCGGTGAGATGGGAATGGGTGTGGGTCAGTGAGTACTGCGCAAATATATATATCCAATATGGGAATGTGACTTGCAGCCGGAGCGACTGGTTCCAGAACCTCACACAGGCCTACCCTCGACGAATTAGCTGAGGCGGCTGGTACTGTTCGTGTCCAACAGCAGACACAAGATCGGAAAGCGCAAGACGTTTCTCCGCAGAACAATTTGGGGAACATGATCCCGCCTGTAATTTTGAGGTATGGAGATGTATTTGACTTGTTTAAGATTCGTGTACCGATCATAGATCATATCTAATATCACTTCAATATCGTCGACTAAAATATCATAGCGTCACCGTGTCATTTTCATAAAGTAAATCTGACGTCTCTATTCTATCATAGGGCTGGTACGATCTCTAACGAAGTAATCACATCAGCTGTTGAGCTCCTTCTTGCGAAGGCCGAGACCGGGCAGAAGCAGAATCTCGGGGAGAGCGAGCTCGAGAGACGTGTGCTCGAGGAGTACAGCGAGTGTTTGGCGTGCATCGTAGAGCTCGGCACGACCGTCGGCAGCCACCACGAGTGATGATATACTGTAAATTAAGGTGAAAGAACACAAGTAATTTGTTTATTTGATGGAGTAAATTCAATAAATTAAATGTGATTCAAAATTACGAGATAAGGCGATTCAACATGTGAGTACACATAAAACAGAAGCGTATCAGCAAATTTATTCAGTTCTAGCCTTAGCCTATGGACAGACCATCGTTTACAGTTTAAGCATTTCATTTAAAACAAGAACTTATGTAAGTCTACGTAGAGACGACAATTTTGAAGCCTCTTTCTCTATTCAAACGGCAAATTGCATTTGATCGCAGCTGAAGAAGCTTATTCTAAGTTATTGCATTTGACAGACTTTTCAAGAAGCGTTTAGGAAGGCCTAACAAGTATTTCGTAATCTCTTTCATCTCATGGGTCTATATAATTAAAACAGAATCTCAAAATCCGCCTCGGACGACAAAAGGAACTAGCAGCTGCAACAAACAGGCCTTGCAATATTTAATTTGGCTAAGGAAGTTGCAAAGCAAGACGTTTGGTTTGGCGGCGATTGCAGTTTATGAAACCGAAGAAATGGCACAGTGGGGCGACCCCATTTCGACCAACACTTTGTCCAGCCACATGAGTGGACCGTGAAGATGAATTTCAATCCAACAGGGAGTGCTCGTCACGTCCTGACGATGGTACTCGGCTCCCCATCCTTTCACGAATGACATCCTGAAGATAAATACAAAGCACGAAGCGATTAGTAATTCACAATTATTGGCCCAAAATATTCGCTAATAAAACAATTCAGCTTTATTGCCAATTTACCTGATTGTACACATTTTAGTCAAATCATAGACAGCCTCGAATCCGTGATTCACGTACTGGGAGAGCAGAGCTGCAAATTCGCGATTGTTGAATATTTTCAGAGAGCAAGTTGGTGGAATTTTGCAGACTGTGCTTTGATGGAATCCGTGGCTGTGATTGCAATTACGCGATTGAACAAATATGGCACTGTCAGAGTGGCATTCGGCAAACACTTCGCCGCCAACATAAGTTAAGCGAACACCTGAAACAAACGCCCAATTAAATATCGCCTGGAAAAACTGCAAGGAGAAACTGATAAAAGCACGGCATACGAGTTATTACCTTTGCCAATATGCCGACGAGTATTTTCGATTGTTGAGTTTCGGTTCACGTTCGACAGTTGTCCGAGACAAAAACGATCTGCGTTGTTATTCGGGTTAGTGAATCCATCCACAGTGACAACCTGACTCTGGCAATGGTAGACCTCCCCAACTCGACTGTTCAGCTCATAGTATGCAATGCTTGCCCACGAATCTTGTTCCTGCATAATTAAAGTATAATTCGCATTAAATATTTCCATCATTTTGATAATTTTGAATTAAGACGCTGAGGCACAAATTCATTTACGAGTAATTTTGTAACTACATACTATACGTCCGCTTACATTTTCAATTCCAATTCATTCTTATGAGCTGAAATTTACGGCCACACCCGACTCGAAGAGTAGGCTTCGACTAGCAATTAATCTAATAGCCTATAAAGTAAGGAAGGCGATCAAATGCTCGTGCAAATATTAAGTTCAATTTTCAACCCATTCTCTTCATTCTGCCAAGTCGCCAAATAGTAGCAATTCTCTTTACTTTCGTCGTTGACAGTTGACAATTTTCATGACTTCAGTTTGAGATTAATTTGCTCAACAAAGGATTGTGCACGAAAGGGGAACAGTAGACAATGACACATACGTGCGTCTACACATTTATTTTATACAGAGGTATTAGGCTGGCGCCACAGTTATTATATTGATAATGTCTTATTTAACCAGGCAGAAAAAAAAATTGCCTCTGCCCGCCCTGCAAACAAGCGACAAACGATATTTGCTATTTGCTTTCTGCTACCTGTGACTACGTCGAAAAATGGAAAAACGACTTTTATTATTATAGCTTCCGCACGAATTTTAGAAGTCAATGGAAATGGATCATCGCTCTTGTTCTGTAATTCCAGGGATTCTTTTAGCACAGTACTGACCCGGTAATGGCCTTTGTAACAATGCAGTACGCGTGCGACTGAACAAAGCTTGAGAATTTTCAGAGTACTTTGAAAAGTACTTGCAAAATGTGAAGGCTCAAGGCCTCAAACTTCCTTCTCCTTTCAGGTTTGTGCACTTTGGGATTTTGTACTTTAAAGCTGAGCAACAGAAATTTGACCCATACGATAGCAACAGTGAATCGAGTTAGTTTACGGACGGCACGGGATAAAAGACTCGTCTCAAGTCTTGACTTGTTTTTTTCGCACGTGTGCACTGCACTGCAAAAAGTGCACACGCTGTACGAGAGTCCGTGACTTGTGTTACCCCTGTGCTAAATGATCTCATCCGAAATTTTATTATTTGTTGTCGCGTACAAGCAGACAAGCACAACAACAATTTTCTCGTTTCGCCCACGAGCACGAACACGAGAACGAAGTAAACAGTGCCATTTGCCATTTACTGATCTCCGTCGGAGTCGACTCAAAGTTATGAACTCATATTTCGAAACTCGTCCGCGTACTGCGACTCGAACCATGTACGATGCATGATTCCGTATTTCTCGGAAACCTGATTCGATTCTGCTGTAATCTGATAAACCAGATTTACATACTAAAGAGTTTTTTTTAATTCTCATTTCTGAACGAATGAATCGAGTATTCGTTATCAAGTCAACTGCAGCATCCTGTTTATATTTTTCGTGATTGTTGGCTTATCGCTTCAAATTGGAAACCGAATTGGTACTACCCTACAAACGAAACATTAAAACTTTCTAGCAAAACGCGTGTAAATAAATGAGTTGCCTTTGAGTGCATATGCTAAGATTTCAGCTATTTTGGCCATGCGCACAATCACCAGTTACCACAATGAAAATAAAAATAAATTATCTCGCCCGTGCGATCCGGGATTACGAAAGAATGAAGAAGTCTTGATTACCTGGAAAGGAACAGCTGCCACGTCAGGCGGAATTGTGTCCATCGAGTCTCCAAGATTATTCCTCTGATTTCCATCATCTGGACTGTAAGCTGGTGGAGGAGTGGACGAACTGTACGGGCTGTGCGGCTGGCCACTGCTGGCTGGGCTTGGAATACTCATTGGAGGTGAATTAGGCCCATTGCTGCTCGCCGCTGGGCTGCTGCTTAAAAAGATACAAAGAGCCCCAAGGTAAAAGGAGATTTTAGCATAGTCATGAATTGTTTAATGGTCACCGGAAGTAATTCGTTATCAGAGAACCACGTACGCCGTACGCTTTGTGGGCGTGAGTTTGTGGTGCTTCAGTACTTGTATATCGTAATTTGGTTCTTCATTCGTCCTTTCACCACAGTTTATAAAAGAATTATCTTGAAAGTACCAAGCAATTAGGCGAGAGTTTGTAAACTTACACGTTAACGAATCCGTTGTGTGAGTAAGAGACATTGTGCGGCATTGCTGGATCCGGAGTCGGAGAAAACGCGAGCAGACCCATTGCAGACGATGGAGCGAACTCAGAATGTCTTGGCACCAGCACCGGTGGAAGTACTGCTGGGCTCTCCACCCTTTTGTAATGGTACGGGTTAATGCACACTTCCTTCTGCTTGGCGGAGAACGGAAATTGACAGCATTCCAACGCCTTCAGCTCGTGGTGTGATTGCAAATCTGGCCAGCGCCAAACCCGGCAATAAATGACGTGAGGGAGACCTTTGCGATGGGAGACCTGTTAAAAATTCAGCGGCTCAGCAAATGTTTTGAAATTATCTCAACTCGAATACTCGAAATAAGAGCAATTTTACCTGGAGTCTCCCATCCAAGCTTCTTGGAATGGTAACACATTTGCTCGGAGCTCCCGGACAGCTGAGGGCTCTTTCCAAATCCTCCACAGCGCCTTTCTTCTTCTTCAATTTCTTCACAAGTGAATCAACTGCCTTCTCAGCCCATTTCTCTTCTTCGTCGCCTTGTTTCCAGCCAAGGAGTTTCTTCACCGCCGGACTCGTGAAGGAGAAGAGACTGTTCAATGCACTCATGGTGCTTTTGTAATTGCTGTATTGGTGTTGCTCACTTGACCTTCACTTCAGCGGGGTTAAGAAAGTCTCTGGCAATAGTTAATTAAATGCTTGATCTAAACTACGTTCGGTTCAGAGTTCACGTGATCAACACTAAGCAAGAAGCAGCAGCAGCAGGTAGCAGGGAGTTTGACTTCAGCTGAGGCGAGTGAGCTGAGCTCCAATTAACTTTTGCGGCACCGCAGACCCCGACGGATTCAGGAACAGGGTTCACTGCGTAAGAATTAACCGATATCGTCGATACTAAGCATGTACGTTTCAAAAAACACGTTGAGGACAGAACGCAACGCAGAAGGGCTGCACTTTTACGAGTTTACGACGACGCGACGTTACGACAGAAAAATGACCTGCACACAAGCCTGAGTAATTCTTCTCTGGACGAAATTTTAATGTTTACAAATTGCTAGGCTCGGTCTGGACTCTCGATTAATGTTCTCTTTGTTGTCTGACTTGAGTCGAGTGGAAAAGGCAGCAAAACTTTTAACTACTCTCTAATTACAGGCTACCTGCGCTAATAAATAGAGGAGACTCTGGAAAGGTACAGTAAAACAAGTGCGAGTGCGTGTTAAATAATATTCGTCAAGTGACTAAAGAAGAAATGATGAGAAGAATAAGACGAAAAAGGGAAACTTGTAAAACTCGGACGGAGAGCAGCGAACGAGCGAGCGAGATAAAATCAAGTGCAATGATGACTGAGAGACTGAGGACGAGATGCGTGCGTGGACGGGAGAGAATCGAATCGAAATGAGCAGCAGCAACTGGCAAACGTACAACGAAATGACTCCACAAGGCTGAAAGCGTTGCTGGGTACGTGCTGAATGCGAGCCTGTCTGGGTTCTTGGCGTATTTAGCTTGCTGTGGTGCTCGCTGACTAACTGGCTTGGTGCGAGAAGTACTCGACTCGTGGATTCGTCATCTGAACGCGTACGCGATACAGAATCATAACTAATAACTGGACGGACAAACGGGCGGAATCCAAAAACACGGCTATACTGCTGAGCTGATAAGACTTGCAGACCAGCTTGTGGTGTGGCGGTGCTCGGTGCAGTGCAATCGTCCGGGCCAGGTGTGGTCTTACGAATGAATGAAAGAACGTGAACGGGCCGGCCGCGACCACGGAATTTGCGACAGAAAGGTCAAGCGCGTTGTATGACTGGCAACGGCAAGGCAATGCAGATCTTGGCAGTACACCAGGCTCACGATTCGCATTCGCAAATCAAGTACGCTGTACGAGCATCAAGCCACCCGCCTGTCCAACCTGACTGAGGAAATGTATGCGTGCAGGGCGTTTTGATATCAGAAGCTTGCACATGCAAAATGCAAATAGCAAATGCCATGCGATGCGGGTGCGGAAAATGCGGATGCGGCGGACGGGGAAGGGAAATACGAAGGAAGCAACGTACTTACAAACAAGTTTGCAACTGGATCTTTTGCGTTTGAGTCGGAGATCAGCGTGCTGATGCTCGTGTCCGTGTTCCGTAGCGAGAAATCAAACTGTATCGAGACTTGCTAGCAAGTGAATGATGCACTGAGCACTCAATCCATAAGAATCCTGTTTTACTTCCTCGCACAGCAAAGCACTTCCACGTCCACCCGGCCAAGTCAGTTCCAGTCAGTCAAGAAAGGCAAGACCCAAAGATCTATTTCGTTCGTCCGTGCAGCGGCAACGTGCAGTGCGGGGAGAAAAGCTTTTTACTGGTTGGCTGGGAGCGAGCAACAGAATATCCGAGGAATCCATGCAGGGAAGCAGGAAATGTGAAATGTACACGTTTCATTCGTCTCCGTCTAGGATTTAGTCAGATTTAGCAGCGCAGCGCCTTGTTTTCCAATGAAATGGATACACTCCCGACCGACTAAAGCTTTTTCATGTATCAAAATAAATATGAGAAAAGGACCCTTTCGCATTTCGTTCCGAGGCGACTGACTGCTTTTGATCCATGCACCAAGCGCGTTGCAGTCGTGCAGTGTGGCAGTGCAGAGAACGAGACAATCTACTACATTGTTGCGAGCATGGCACAAATCCGGACTTTTCCACCGCACGATGAAAAGAAGCTGGTGCACTTGGGTCCTTACCCTAGCAGCCTCACACCGAACGAACCCAACGCTGCTGCAGCGCGATCGGCGCAATGGCAGTCATGGCAGGTACCAAACAGAAAACAGGTTAATTGTGCGGCGATGACTGACTGGGTTTTTTATTTTTCACGTCATAATCACAGCATTCATTCGTCACTCGTTCGCTGTTTATTAAAATATTAGCAACATTAACCCTCAGTTTACGGCTACGAATCGGTATTAATCTGTGCATCTCTTAAGTCAAAAAATGCCGAGTACTGCACAGTTCCTTTGTTGTACGTACTTCATGCTTGTGCTCGATCACCAGTCGCTAGTCGCTGGTACCTAATTGCATAGTTTGGGGATTAAATCATGTGCGATTGTCCTGACTTGCCCCCGCAAAGCAAAAAGTAATGAGCAAGCAAACGCTACGACGACGATGCACGGCCGAAGCACGTTGCATTGTTCGTGTCGAGTGTCGAGTTTCCTAAGAATCTGTGCTGTAAATTGTAAAATGTTGTTACCCTGAGCTGCGCTGTTGCTTTGTTTGGCCACGCCACGCATTAAGCACTTTGAACGCATTTGCACATTGTTGGACTTGGACTACAATAACTAACGCTACTACGAACGCGAACGCAAATGCGAGTGGTCGGAGGTCGGAAGGCAGGCAGGCGACTCGAAACGAGGAACGACCTTGGCTGTAATGAGCGCAAAAAAGTTTTATTGTCGCGCCTGAACTAGAATCTTTAATTAGTAAATGTGCAGGCAAAAAATGCAGCAATTTTACGGTAATCTTGCGGAATTCAATCAGTTTGCTGTCGTACACCATGGCGTGTGATTTGCATCTAAAATGTATCGGTAGGGAAGAAATTTCGATTTCGAAATTCGATCTTGCCGTTTCATCTGCCCGGCGCCCGTCAAATGCGTCAAGCGTCCGTCGCCAAGTGCAGGCCCCTGTCCTTTTCGCCTCGCCATGCATTGAGGCATTGCTACATGGAATTGGCGATTGGACATTGGACGGGCAGATCATTAATATTTATAATTTCACCAGGACAAAGGGGACAAATTGGCGTGAGCCTGGCGTGGCGTGGCCTTTTTAGGCAGCAGGCCTGATGTGTGAGAATTTTCGACACGATGCGAGAACGCGGACGCGACTGGGCTTTAGAAATGAAATATAAAAAATAGAAAGATTATTATTATTCTTCGTATTAAACGCAACGCAGGCGTCGCGTTGTCGCGGATGATTACACCACGCAGTGGCTACGCTACGCGAGGCTGCTTGCTGCTCCGTGCAGATGAGAAGTTAGACTAGACTTTGACAGAACAGTACTGCTGCTGTTTGAGATTTTGCTGCTGAGTCTTGACCAGACCAAAGACCATCATCATCGTCGTAGTCGTGTTGAATGCTGACACTTGCCTTCTTTTATTGTGTTACAGGTACTGTTGGAGCTTTTCCATCCTTCGCTTCTGCCCATCCATCATGAATTCTGCATTTTACTTTTGCCGTACACAACGCTTATTTGCTACCTGGAAGTCAATCCGGTGATGCGTGCAATGAAAGCAGAAATGCTACGACACGATGACATGTAATGTATTTCATCTAAAATACCCAATTATGCTTGATATAATGTGACAGTTTTGTCTTAAATCATGCCAAATGCATCTGACTTCTTTCAATTTGCATAGCACAGGAAAGGAAGGGCAGAAACATTGAAGTTGCTACACTTGAAAGACGTTTTTATTGTCATATTTTTTGAATTATTGATCATTTTGGTAATTTTTGGTAACACGTTTCACAGGTTCCCGATTTTCAAAACCATGAATAAACCATATGCTCAAAGATTTACTTGCTAAGATATGCCATAAATAAAATTTTAATATTAAAACGCTTATGAAAGTTTACTCCGACGAACACCGAAGAAATGCAGCCGCTACGCAGGATGTCGGCTAAATTATGCCAAATTCGCATCAAAAATTGCTTAGCAAATGCATTTGTGCGGGTTTGCGCCTGAGGTCCTTAATTAATTTATAACCTAAGAGTTTTCTCCACGTTGGGCGGAATGCGGGTTTAATTTATGCCACCGGCAACTTCCGCCATGACCTCGAGGCAATCGTTGAACGTGATGTCAAGTTCCATTTGTGCTTCGTCGATGAATGCTTCGGAGAAACCTTCCGAATAATCTGAATTCTCGGAATACGAGAATTCTTCCACTTCCGAAACTCCACTTGTTGATACTTCCATTCCCGACTCTCCTCCTCTTGACTCTTCCACTCCAGCGTCGAGAATGGAAGAATACGGAAGTGGGACCGCTGAGTGGACGGGGTCACTCCCGACGCTGGATTCGATGGGTGACTGCTGCACGGGCGGAATTCCTCTGGACAACTACAAATTAAGGGCTCATAATTTCAATTTTTCCGGTGCACGAAATTACATCGATGTATTGGAATTGGTCAAAAAGTGCAACCAATTCGTCCAATCTTCTCTCCTGGAGATAGCCAGCCTGTAGCTTCCGTATATGGCGCAGCCGATGCAACAGACACACGAGGCTTTTTCGTTTCCAGTAACAAACAGAAAATTGAGTATTTCATTCTGAATTAAAATGTACAAATTAGGTGTGGTTAAAGAAAAGGCCACCGCTCTCATTGCAAGTTCGCAATTTTTTGCACTCACGCGACATGTTTCACAGTACACGATTGGCTTCTTTTTTGGGCGTCCAATGAAATAACTGCTAACTTGTGCGAGATGAAGGCAATCCTCTGTAACTGAGTGCGCGCACAACGAGTTCCACATGCGTTCTCTGGAATTCAGTAAAATATTCTCGTGAACTTGTGCCGCAAAGCGTAGGTCAAAGGGACACTCACTTCATTTTATGGAATAAGTCAAACTAAGCAGAATTGAATTTTTTCGCCAAGATCCACGTCCAGGGGAATACGCGTCTTGGCTTTCTTCACAACACACGCGTTGTAAATGTGTTCCACAATCTGGCATTGGTTGCCAGTCGCTGGAGCAAATTTCCACTCAACGTTGGTGCACATTCCCAGCGATCGATTCCAGTGCAAGCAGCCCGGGTGCAAAGGACCAAGTCACCCGGCTTTTGGGCAAATCTGAAGGCGGGGATGCGCCTTCTGTTCAAATGCACCAAATCGGGCGAGCATTCGTCGGAGAATTTCATTCCCATCCTGCAAAACAAACAACAAAATAATCGGCATCGAACATGTTAGAAGATTTGCTTGGCCAGTAAAGAGTTAGAAGAGGA